>MU159019.1:397355-463237 GCA_015888305.1 Antheraea pernyi
AGTGTAGGTTAGAAATAAATGTATATTTTTTTAAAAAGTGACAAATGAAAGCGTTGCTGTATTGTAACATGACGCAAGCATTGTAATTACATTACTTAAGGTGTATTATATGTGAAGCGATGGTAGCCGAGTTTGTGGTAGAATCTATCGCGGATTATTGATACGGTTGCGTTCGTACCAAACGTTACTTATTGTACAACCAATTGAAACCATATCGCATACCATACCGCAAAAATGCGCATATTTTAATATACTTAAGGCGGAACGGAGTTCGCGGGCACTGCTAGTAAAATATATTTATGTACACTAAAAATGGAAAAATAAAGTAAATTTTCAAAAAAAAGTATTAACCGACTTCAATATCAATCAAAAACCATAAGGCACTAAAAAGCGGAAAATAAATAGTTTATCAAATTAACCAAATGAAATAAAACATATGAATATGTGTGCTACCTAGAGATGTATTGGAAGTCGGTGCCAACCAAACCGAAAATCATATCATCTACAGGTACAAAGTTTAAGTCCATTCTCGCGTCTCTGTAATACAAAAATTTTGGTTGGTACCGACTTCCAGTATATCTCTAGGTAGCACACATATTCATATGTTTTATTTCATTTGGTTAATTTGATAAACTATTTATTTTCCGCTTTTTAGTGCCTTATGGTTTTTGATTGATATTGAAGTCGGTTAATACTTTTTTTTGAAAATTTACTTTTAATCGTTCAATTAATAGGTTTATTTATTTTTTAAGATTTCCAGTTTTTATACACCGAAAACGAAGTTCAAATTTTGTCGTTCATAAGGTTTTTAGTTTTTTTTATGATAATCATATTTTATTTAAAATTGGATTTAGCTCATTTTGAAATCTAACGACTCGGTTATAAAAATCGTTTTCTGTTTAATGCGTTTTGAAGTTTCATATTATCCTGACAATAATACATTTAAGGAACAAATAAATTAAATCTGTTTCTTTAGCGTGAAATGCAAATTGGATATAGTGAAGCAAATTAGTTGTTAACGAATATTGTTACGATTCAAAATCTTGGCAATTTCTAAGCAAAGCTCATCTCGGCAGCTAATGTACTTCAATTAATTACTGTGATGTTACCCTTGCTTTGTTCGTGTTTACTGCCAGATGTCTGGCACCTCTCGCGACTCTTCCAACAAGCTATTACGTATTCAAAGGTTTAACCCTTTAACGGGGTACTTGTACGTTTCAGTCTGTTTGCGACGTTGTTTCCCGGTGAAACAGCGGTGTTAAACTCTAAATTAAATCTACGTTTAATATTAAAACTGAGTTCTAGCGGGTTTTTTGTTTAGGGTAATCGAAATCTAACATCAGTTCAAAACACCGCTTTAATCAGAAGAATCGAAAAACAGTATAAAAATTCTATCTGAAATAAAGATCTAGAAAAAGTTTCCTTAGTGTTCCAGTTAGCATTCAACTCGGTTTTCAGAATAGAGGCGCTTTTCTTCGTTTATTTTATCGTCTCCAAAATTTTTTCTGGATTGATCAAAGCGTGTCCTAATCATGTTTTTTTTTATCAAACATGTTTAACCTTTAGGACATTGTGACCACCAGATGTTAGGAAATTGCAGATATGATCGACTAGCTAGCAACAACTGCCAAGCATGTCGTGTTTCGGCATCAGCCGCGCGATGTGTATGCCAAACAGACAGATTTATTCGAGCACATAACACTTACACTCACTCACTTTTACACACACACTCATCATAACTACACACACCCTCTCTCACACTTTAACATTTATTTTGGTTACGATACGATTTTAATTTCTTTTGTGTCTTAACTGTAATTCTCTTTAAATGTAAAGTCAATACGTGCCACCATCAATTTAAGGCAATCTGTAATCAGCTACTAGGCTTCCATAAGATAATATTATGTAAAGGATTTTAGAAAATAAAGATATTTGTATTAGATTAGTTTGGATCTGTAAACAAATGGTTCGCGACCAACAGGCACATTAGTGACGGTTCTTTAAATTATTGCATTTTAAGGATCAGTCAGTGTGACTCCAGCTGTTGAAAGATTTGTAGGCGTAAGGTGGGCTTTACATCGACTATTGCTGATGAGTTGTAGATATTGTACTGTACTCCATTAGATGCAGTAAAGTCATTTTGTTGTGCAACAATAAAAAAACCTAGTTATGTAAAATTCTCGGAATTGGTCAGTCGCTAAAAATCCTAACATGCAATAATATTCTTGGTTGATTTCACGAGTGTGTTTACTACTTATAAGTAAGTATATGAATAACACTTTCACCAATCAAGCGCATAATTGGATCAGTGTAATTGCTTTTTATAAACATTCAAACTTCAATTTTCCCTTTATTGGTATTAGCTGATAAAAATATCCAATCATTGGCCCTCCACCTTAACTAGTCCGAGAATTATATGTACCTATCCGAGTTTGCAGAGTCCAGTTAATTATACCCTCCCAGGTATACAATATAATTTATCGTCAGATGTAAAGAATAGCTGGAACGTGGGCGGACAGAATAATCAGCTGACCTGACACAGGGTTCACTTTAACAATTCTATGACTTTTGTATAAGTTTAGACAGCTTTCAGTTACGATCAAACTTTTCGTTTTTTACCGTGTACCTCCTAGCCCTTACCTTACCTTACCCTTACCTTGCCCTAGTACCCTTGAGGTAACTTTGAGGTACTAAAATGAAAGATAGATACGAACAGATACAGCATGGAATTTGACGTCATTTAGAAATTACTTTTTTTTACATGCGATTTTTTAATATGTGAGGTATATGATTTTTTAAATATTAAGGTTATCTATCGTTTGTGTATAGTGTATATTTTCTTTCCATTCCATTACTGTATTGCAGACAGTGGGATAGTGAAGTGTGAGTTCAATGGATACATCAGGACTTAATTTTTAATTTGTTGCTTTTGTCACATATTCAATGCTGAACCAAATTTATGGCACCCATGTATATTGATTGAGGCTTAACTGTGTGAAGTGAAAACTTTAAGGAACATCTGAACAATTCGTCCATATGTAGTTCAGTCTGAGATGTAATGTGATGTGAGATGTTGTACCCGGACCCGATCGTCATTCAGTAATTATAATTATTTTTTTAGGATTGTATCTACACACGTCTAAGTTAGTACATTTGTGCAGGTATCAAATGGTCTAGCACTCACTAACAAGAATGTTGTGGTCACTGGCGTAAGATTACAACATTAAAAGACAAGTTTTAAACCTTCGCTGTAGTAATTTGATCGAACCTTGGTAATTATATCTTGTGTAACATATAAAAATTAACAAATTTCCTGCGTTTCGACTATGTTGAACTTAAAAGATGTAGATAGAACGGTAACGAAATTAAAAATGCACCTAATCAATTTATATTTCTAAATCTGGAAAGTGGATCTATTTTCATCGATACGGCATTTTGTAATACATAATTATCGCAAGACTTCCCGGTTTTTAGATATTTATTGGAAAAAATAATTCACGATGAACATCTAGCATTAAATTATTTCCCTAATTACCAGTTGTTTGACATAATCTCTATATTACGTTTAATTAATTATATTTTATACCTTAATTACCGCCATACACACAATTTCCTGTCGGGTGCCGCAAGTTCAACATCCTCGCCCTAGATTTTCGATGCCAAAGGCATTTCTAACGCCGATAGCGTCAACCAGAACGATACGCCCGATAAGCGTGACCAAACAAACACGTTTAGTAATCTCGTGAAGTAACATTAAATAATAAGATTATTAAAGTGAAACGTTTTTTCCAACGCTTCAAATTTTTTCATCTATCTATCGCATCCATGTCGCATTACAGTCGGACGCGGAGTAGGGGTAAATTGATAGGCACTCGGCAGAGCAGCCAACGCCAATATGTTTATAGTCTGAATGATAGTATTTATTATGTATTCCCTACTCTAATACGCAGATTGAAATTAAAGTTTGTAGATATCTTATCTACTATTGATTTCCCATTTTCCAATTATTACGTCAAGATTATAAACGCAAAATTTGAACACCCCAAAACCAATAATTTTCCGAAAATTCTTAGTTAAATGCCTACAATATGAAAAATCGTTCTACTTGCCTGGTTTCCACAATGGTTTGTAGAAATATCATAAGGCATTATTTAAAGCAGGTCATCGATATAAATAATATCAATAAACCCAACTGGTAAATTATATAACTTTGGAAAATATCATGTAAGGTATCCCAAGGGAATGTTCGGAGGGCAACCGGAGCCTCGGTTCGTAACAGCTCATTTTAAGAAACGGAGAAATATCCAAAAAACTTTGTCGGTCTTATTTGTATGTCGGCTTACGTATCAATAAGGTTTGCGTTTTTATATTGCTACGCCGACTTTGTTCACTTAATTTTTGTATCTTCTGGGTGTAAAAGAATGGAATAAATCTTGATTTTTAGCCTTTTACTAGCTTTAACTAAGTGGCAGATATTAGGCCAATGTAAGTTGGAGGAATGGTCCGCCTATTGCTCGAATTGAAGCTTTCAAGTGTTAAGAAACAAAAAGATAGTAACAAATTTGTAAATTCGTTTTACTCTATTTGAGAGGGCTTAATTAATCTGAGTGGTAAACTTACAAGGGAAATATTTTCAATCAAGTAAATAATACTTTATCTTTGGTTAAAACAAGTGTTGAATTAATTGAAATTGGTAATACTACCGGCTGACGGTGAAGAAAGACATCGTGAGGAAACCTGATCCTGAGAAATGTTCTTGTATTACCAAAAAATGTGGCAACGGTATTGTTTGTATTTGAAATCCCTAATAGTTGTAGGGTAGCGTATGCTATGCTCGTAACTGCCATGAAAATGAGTCCTTTGGTTTAGCAGCGAGACTCTTAAAATAATAAGTGTAGTAGTTTACATAAACTATTTTCTGTTTACGGTATTTACACCTTGTATTGAATTGAAAGGCTTCATCACTTTAAAATCACTATGTTTTTAATGGATGTTTGGTTAAAGTTTCTAAGAATAATTTTTGTGATAGCGAATTTACGAAAATATACAAAGATCATTTTTTCTCTACATAAAAGCAGCCCTAGAGAATTCACATCCAACTTAGTTATATTATACAGCGAGTGGCTTGACAGGTCCCTGGAGGTAAACTGCAAAGAATTTTAAGAGAAATACGATACTTATATTCGGAACTAAATATCTTCCGTGACAATGCTCACGTATATATATCCTTCTTTTAACGTTTTGGGGAAAAGCGTAAACAAAAAAAAAGAGAAAATTCTTACGGCTTTTTAAATATGTTTTAAAAGATTTAGATGATGTTCTTGTATGAAAGAAAAGTACGTAAATATACTTATATTACAAAGGTATGTATTGTATTTGTAATAATTGTTATGAATTCATAGAAAACTTTTTAGTCACCACAGTGACTTTCAAAATATACTACGTATTGTAGTTTTTAGAGAGATGCATTCTTCGCTCGGAGCGTATAATATGTAAGTTTTTCGGGATTTCGCTATTTAAGTCTGGTTTGTTATATATCTAAGGTTCAAAGTACTGGTGTCTTGTTTGTAAATCTGTATTAGTAAGATAAAATTATTATTTGATTTTCTTAGTTATTTGAATAACAATGAACGTAATGCTACACAACATTTTTCGTGTTTTATGATTAGTATAGCTGGATGACCGAGCCCAGTTCGGTTCTTTAAAAAGATTTTTTTTATTACACTTCTGAACAATCAATTCATTCTCCGGAAAGCTTTAGTCAACATTTAATTTAAAAACTGCATAAACCTCATTACAGCCTGAAATACGAAACCTTCTATTTATGATTATATGAAAATAGTCTATATTTATAGTATGTATGGTATTTATAGAACTGTATGGTGGACTTAGTGTATTCATGTTGAGAGTCGATATTTAGTATATTTCAATATAACGATTTAAAAATATTTTTACTAGTATATATTGGAGTTACAATACTTTTCTTCACAAGTATCTATTTACTTTGTACATTTAATGTGTATGTATTAATCAATATTTCTTTCTAAAACAGATTTTTAAACAATTCGTAGTTTATAAGTATAAGAATCAATCGCTCTTAAAGACCACATAGTAAAAATACACAAATATTATGATATAAAAAATCATAACTACAAACGTTACTTTGACCATTTATGTGCTGTAAAAGTAGAAAATACAGATATAAAAGGATTGGCTTCTCAAGAACCATAACAAGCTGTTTTCTCGGGAGTGTATCCAATGTTCTAGTCCGGTGAAGCTCTGAAGACCCTGCCAGGTCAATAGCGTAGTCAGTTCGAGAAAAAAATCTATCCAATGTGAATTTGGTAGGTTCTTATAAAGTTTGACAAGTCATGAAAAGAATTACGGGAAATGTCGATGTGTATCGATGTACTCAGGTTAATGCGCCCAAGTACTTTTTTTTAACATGGGGAAATCCTTACGGATTCCCACCATAGCCGGGCAGCTAAGGGTCGGGTATATCCGACTTGCATGGACTAAAACCAATAGCAGGAGCTGCCGATCTGGCACTACGTCTACTCCCCAGGAGGTGTCGGCCCCTCATCAGGGGCCTCGTCGCGGCCGAGGGGTCAGAATCGTAGACCTCTCAGGGGAGGGCGAGAGTTGCTCTCCCCGACGACCGTGGGAGGCGCATCGGCACAATGCGCCTCAACCACACGGGACTGTGCAGAAGTTCTGACAGAGCGACGGACGTGCCCGCGTCCGCCGCCCGCAGGCCATGCGCCCAAGTACTGCCCCGAATTCCTTCTCTTGCTACGCGATTGATCCTACTCGCTCGCTAATTCCATGGTATCCTAAAAACTTCGCTTGTGTCTAATTGTTGAATTTGTTAATGGAGGAGTGGTGTGCTCCTATAAAGTTGGTACAATTTTTAATTGTTCAATTACTGATCCGAAGCCGTGAGTAATGCGGGAAAATTCACATTGAAAAGAAATAAAAGGAAGTACCTGCTCTCGGATCGAGCGGACTCTCCAGTTTTCAAGAGTCTCGGAAATTCAAATGGAAACTTAACGTACAAGTTGATTGTCAATACTCTTTGAACCGTGTCTAAATTGGTACCAATTAATTTTCCATCCCTGGAAATAAAGTCGACTGGGAGTTATAACACTTCGGATCTGTATGATATTAATATTGCAAATGAGGTTTAATAAACCGTCGTTTTTTCCCAGAAACGAGAAGTAACAAAAAAATCATACTCTGGTAAGAAATGCTGAAGTTTAAATATGAATCTGTGCAAAATAATTTTATCAAGTGTGAATACATTTATTTCCTTCGATCTAAAAAAAGTTTTTAAGTTAATTTACTTGTACTAAGATGTTTTTCCTATGTCTGATATCCTTAATGAAGTTAGTTGAAATGTTCGTATTTATCTTAGCATGAAATGTTTTCGACATACGTGATATTGAAGTTCCTTGGAGTAACATTAATATTTATTTTTCCTTTTGAAGCATACCCTGCGTTAAATATTCGAAAATGATAAGTATTTAGTTAGTTACTAGGTGTCAGCCGTTGATCTAACATTACTATACGTTCTCTAGAATTATATTTTGTAGATTTCTAATGAATTTCATAAGTAAATGACACGTAATTTAGTGTTATTAAAGTACTTTGAAAGAAATCCTACAAGCGTTACTACAGATAACGGGTAATAGTAAAAAACAAACTAGTTTACATTTCCGTGGTAAAATTAAAAATGAATCCTTCACAACATTGCGACTCATCCGTACGTATTCAATTTTTAATATTTGATTGCGGTCACACCAATTCAAAATGGCGGACGCAGATAAATCACACGTTTCCCGCCCTTTTTTATGTCACGGTTTAATGGCTTCTTATTTCAAGGCGACTATTTTCGTTAAGGTATTTTTTGACGACGAATCGTTTGTCACGTTTTGACAGTTTATTAGTGTAATTGTTCGGTGGAATTGACAAAAATTTTGAAATAATATAGGTGATTATATTTTAGCTCTTTGTCATCACTAAGTCCAAAGAAAAATCATATATGAAGAGATATCTCTCTTGGAAAATCATACCATTTTGCTTCGCATGCAATAATTTTGTTTATTACCTATATACCTTATGGCTGGATCCGTAAACGTTATGTCGACATATCAAACTTTTTAAACATTGGTTTTTGTATTATCAGGTGTATGCACTCTGCAGGATTAACAAAAATCATTTGTTTTATATATTTCGTTACAAGTAATAGTCGTAGCGCAATATGTAAATGACCTCGGCAAATAGTAGCAAAGTTACAAACACGAAACTCGTTAGCAGAAATGGTTCAGGTAAATGAAGTTTAGGCCATACTGTCGAAAATAAGGAAACAAAACAGCTGTACACCGAGGGTGGGTTAAAATAATGTTAACTCGGACTGAGACCTTTGCGGGTCTGTTATATCCCTTCATTATGGGTCTCTAGTACCGAGCTAGCCAGTTTGTGACTGCCCGGGCTGCTGATGATAGCTCTCATAGAGTGAACGCGTGTCGTATGAATGTAAGGACTAGGGTCTGGGAATCGTTTAGTAGTGGGAACATGTACGATATACGTTTCATTATGGTATTGTTAAAGTTCAAATGTCTTTCTTTTACTGTCAGTTCTAACCAAGAGTAAAAAGCATAAATAAAATAAAAAACGGCTTAAAGCAAATATAAATTTTTCTACAGTTTTATTATATAACGTGTAGTAAAAGGAAATTCATTATTTTTCCAATTCACGGCTTTAGTTATCTGTATCACACGTTGTATAAGTCTGATCGAGTTCCACTAGACGGCGTTACTACTAGCCAGAAGCTCCGGGAGCTTGGCTGGGAGGTTCTTATGCATCCATCTTATAATTTGGGCTTTGCTTATAATAATATACCCAGTAGATAGAAGACGCATAGTAGAAGAAGATATACACGTGTCTATTTTATCGTTTGAATGTACACGTGTTTGCGCACAATAGGCGACCGACGGTCAGCAGAATTTAATTAAAAATACAACGTAAACATAAAAAGACTATCATCTAATTGATCGTTAAATGTAGACAGCTAGAATATCAAGGTCCGAAAATGTTTCTTTCGGTCTAGCGCGCAAAGATTATTGACCTCGATCTATATAATCTATAAGAGTTAGTCACGAAGGAGCCCGTGTTGGAGCGGATTACTCATTTTTACTAGTTTACTGCCAACCCACGTATAGATGATATTTTATCAATCTACGCAATAACGACTTCTCAGAATGTTTTTGTCATAACGCTATCAATTGACGGCGAAGGAAAACGCATTAAGTAAATATTCACTATTACCACACTGTAGTGGAAAAAATATAGAACCAAATATTTCTTGCCTTTCTTAATACTTCATAGGCTGGAGCGGTGATTTGGATTGTATGCTCTAACGAACAATAAAAGAAAACGAAACCAAAGGTCCAGAAATTAAATATTTACAGGATAGGGTTCTTGTTATTACGGGTGTACTGACGAATATTACGAAGATAGCAAGGACGTCAGCTTATTATGTAACCGATCTAGTAATTTTTACCGCGAGCAACATTAGTAATATCCTAATTAACCTCTTCGTTCTCAGTAAACCAAAGGTGATTCTGGCCTAAATTTTGAAACGAATGAGTTTTTCTATATATCGAATAAATTATAACAGATCCTGTTTTTTATTTGTAGCTTTAATAAACCAATCACGCGGGCATCTAAATTCGACTTTTGTTTATTTCTTCGTGTTAATTCAATATCTATAATCTTTTTGATATATAAAAATCCATTGTTATGGTGTTTGTGCAAGATGAACTCCGAAATTACTCAACAGATCTTTAGGAACTTGAGATATAGGATTTATATTTCGATTAATGACCTCAATATTTTTTAATTACAAATGCAGTGGTTGCCAGTATTGATTACTGTTATTAATTGTAAGTTTCATCAGATGGCGAACAGATGGCGCTTTAGTTTGTTGACAGATAACTGTAGGACCGAATACTATAGATTTAATTGAACATGTAATAACTGAGCCACAGCAACGCGTGGCTGGGTCAGCGAGTATCAGACAAAATGAGTAGACTATTCAAATAAACCTACCTGCTATATAGTTTATTGAATGATAAAGCGGTTGCCGATTCATTATCTTGTTTGATCTCGTAGGGATAAAGTTCCATTGTTATTAACTTTAAGCGACGTCTACTTTATGTAGTTTGTACATGGCTGATTAATTGTCGCGCGTCGCCTTGAGCTTCGTAAGTTGCAATTTGGTTATACGACACGTAACAAATACTCGAAGTAGAAACCTATAGGTTTTGTGGAGTTCCGATCGGACCATCGACGCGAACGAGTATCGAGATCGAGCGTAGAGCGCAGCAGAATGCACGACCATTCGCGTCGATGGTCCGATCGGAACTCCACAAAACCTATAGGTTTCTACTTCGAGTATTTGTTACGTGTCGTATAACCAAATTTGACGTTCGTTATTACTTCGGGAGTGTTCGGTTTTCGCTGTGAAGTTCCGATTCGGCTGACTTAGCTCACACGTGCATTGCAGGTGGCATTCTCGATTCCTGGAATTGAGTGAGACCTTTCTATTTATTTATTGCTTCTCTTGTTATATTTATTGTTCACCCATTTATTTGTCTAAATATTTAAGTAGTTCTTCATTCCTTTAGTCGTTATTTCTTTATACATTTATTTATTTTTCAATTATTTATTTATATAGGTACCTATTTATCTATTTATTGTTTCATTACGTATTTTATTTTTCTTTGCTTGTCTCGCTCAGGTATTTCTTGCATTGTATTTTTTTCTTATATTTGTTTTTAAATAGCTCTCTTGGTCCCGACTTGGGATAGACCCTTAGTCTTCGTGTGGCGTGCCCCCCTGCCCTTAAGGCAGGGAGGTTGGTTCGCGTCCCCCTCAATCCACGGAATGGATAACTTGCAAGAAGTATTGGATAGATTTCGCGTCCGTCTCCTTGCGCAGGGACTTGACGAAGGATCAGTTAATTCCGCGTTTGTGACTCTTCTGTCCCAGTCCTCCGAGGAAAGTCAATATGTATCCCGCGTGGCAACCTCCAATTCCTTCGCGTCTCTCTCGCCACAATGTACCTTAAATGTGGCCGATAAGGGCTTATTAGAAGCTCCCATACCGAGTTCCAGCTCGGAGACCGGCTCCGATATGGAGCTCGACGTGGCGGCGTCCGACGAGCTGCCCGCGACCGCGACCTCCGAAATAATCGCGACCCCCGCGCCCTCAGCGCACTCCGCGCCTTCTGCGCACGTAGACGACGGATTTAAAACCGTCACCTACCAAAAACGCCGCGGATCGCGTTCTTCAGACTCCGACCAGGGCTCCGCACGCCCGGTCGAGAAATGCGCCAATATAGATGGCGTTCGGGTGCCGGCTATACCGGCAAACGTAAGACCGCGGGCGAGCAAGCCCAATTCCTCCTCTGCCTCGCTCTCTCAGACAGACGCATCGGGTTCCGTAGCGGCTAAGAAGCCCCGCCCACCTCCCCCTGTAACGATTCAAGATAAGTCCCAGTGGACCTCTATCTCTAACAAACTCAAGTTTTTGAAAATCAATTATACGCCCGCCCCCAGCCCTCCGGCGGGCATTCAAGTCAAGTGTCCCGCCATAAGCGACCACCGTGCGCTAACTAAGTTCCTTAGGGAATCGAAGTTAGCTTTTTTCACTTTCGCATTAGAGGAGGAACGACTCCTTCGCGTAGTACTTCGTCGCGTCCCGGCTGAGATCTCAGTCGACGACGTCAACGCCTCCCTTAAGGAGAAAAATCTGCCGATTCGGGAGGTACATAGGATGTACCACCCACGCACCCGCGCCCCTTACAACATGGTTCTAGTCCTCCTTGACCGTACCTTAGAGGGTAAGGCTATCTTTAGCCTCACCTCAGTCTGTGGTCTCAGCGGCATCACCGCGGAGCCGCCAAGAAAAACTCATACCCCGTCGCAGTGTCATAACTGCCAAAGTTATGGCCACTCGGCGAGGAATTGCCATCTCCGCCCCAGGTGCGTTAAGTGCCTAGGGGATCATGCCACTAAGGAGTGCGTGCGCACTCCCGACACCCCAGAACCTCCCAGCTGCGTGTTGTGCGGTAACGCGGGCCACCCCGCGAACTATCGCGGCTGTCCCCGCGCACCGCGAACACAACGCCCTCGCCAGGCGCGACAGGCGCCTAGGGCACCTGTGCGCGCCGCCCGCCCTCCGCCTCCGCCTCTCATGTCCGTGGAGGCCTTCCCTAGCCTGCCGGGTGCCTCTCGCCCCCCGGTAGCGCCCGCGTCCACTCCGCGCGCGCCACCCTCTGTGCCGCGCGCACCAAAACCCGGGCGGGCCCCTCTGGCCCCCTGGGCTCCCCGGCCTCAGGCTCCTAAGCCTCAGGCTCCTATCCCGCAGGCACGGCCGACACGCGCCGCGCCCGCCTTCTCTATGGGGCTCACCGGAGAGAGCTGGCTTTTCCAGCTATTCCGGGAGCACGATCTACAAGAAGTTTTAAACTTCAACGCGGCCCTCCAGGCCGAGGAGGATTTGGGCAAGCTCAACGTGCTCGCGCAATACCCGAGTATTGCTGCGAGCTTACACCGTATCGTTCGTTCCCAGAATTTAAACTCAATTAATTAAAATTCACGGCTATGAATAGGATAAAACCGCGCGGTCTATCTCTTTCGTTTTTTAACGCGAGATCTCTTAGGACACAGCGCGATTTAGTAGCTGCCTTTTTACGCGATAGACAGATTGACGTTCTCCTCGTCCAGGAGACGCTTTTAAAACCGAAAATGCGCAATCCCAGAATCGCGAACTACAACATAGTTAGAAATGACCGTGTCACCCGCGGGGGCGGCACCTTAATTTACTATAGGCGTTCGTTATATTGCATGCCGATAGATCCGCCCGTTCTAACCAATATGGAAGTATCAGTATGTACGTTAGGTATGACCGGTCATCCGTCCATTGTATTAGTGTCCGCGTACCTCTCGCCGAACAAAGAGTTGTTACAAACAGAGTAAAAGACGTCCGGGACATATTTTTACCGACCCTCCCGATGAAATAACGGCAGTGAACGATCAGTACCAGCCTGTCTCTCTAAACAGAGCGTGCTCACGCCCACGCCCGCGTAACCACAGACGCCGCCGTGGTCTGGGGGTAAATTTCGCTCCCGCACACCAGACTAGGCCCCCCTCGGCAGCAGCTCAAGCCTAGGTCCGTTCCCTCGGCGTGAAGCCCTTGAGTACGCTGCTCGCGCGATACAGTGACACAAAATCTTACATCACTGCGACAACATTACACATATCACCTCCACACACGTGCACGCATACACGCTTACACATAATAAGGTGGAAGGGTTTTATTTTTTCCCTTATCAAACTGAAATAGTTTAGAATATTATCCGATACGAAATATATATAAGGGTTGTTGAGGTATGTATGCTTGGTACACATATATGTTTCAACAACTCATATATGTATGAATAGTTAGCTTAGCTTAGGTTAGCTCAGATAGGTCGCGAATCGCTTGTATCAGGCAACAGCCAAAGCCGAGGTGTGCCGCGCACCCTTGAGCTAGTTGTCAAAGTAAAATCGGCTGAGTGCCTTAAGCGCTCGCCTTAGTAGTCCGGTGAAGCTGTTAAGACCTTGCTTGGTCAATAGCGTAGTCAGTTCGAAAAAAAAAAAAAAATATAGGTTTTGTCTTCTCAAATTATTGTCTTATTTCGAGGTTACGTTCATATTTGCAAATAATTCCATTTACAAAATTGTTTCATTATCATACACATTATCAAAAAAATATTTACTCGCAGCTACTTCTCTTCCTTTATAGCTATTTTGACTCTGCCCTCACAATATATTCTTGATAACGTAATCTATGCCCGCAAAAACTTAGCTGAATTTAGTAAAAGACCAACAAAACTTAAGTACTAGAATCAGTAACAAATTAGTCATTCGATTTTTAATCTCACTAAGACAAATAACAGTTTTTTAGGTAATAGTGTTAGATTTTATAATAAATTCCCAAAGAATATTACCGATTTGTCGGATAGTGAGTTCAAGCACCATGTCAAGCGGACTTTAATGTCTAACGGCTATTATATGATGGATCAATATATGAACGATGGTGACATCTGGAAATGACGCTTCTCTCTGTGCATCCATCAAAAACGAATGTAACTATCTATGTTTGCTTGTATTATGTATTATGAAAAAAATAAACCAGATCGAGTTTCTTACCGGTTCTTCTCGATGACTGAGTTGTTGTTCGAACCAGTGGTAGCTTTGACGTTCATAAGCACCTTTCTCAGGGCCTAAATTGAAAAAAAGATTTTTTTTATAATGGAAATAAATCAATCAGATTTAAAAGTTATATATTCTCCGGCAAAGTAACGAATAAGGACAGTAATGGTGTATCGGCTGTTTATAAGAAAATCTTTGATAATTTTGCTTTTGCTACATTAGCATCTGTAATGAATTTAAATACCCTCTAACCTTTTCCCTTTGGGGTCGAACCCTCAAACCTCCGCCGGAGCTTTTCGTGTCCTAAATTGCTGAATAATAAATTTTCCAACTTTCGGTATATTTTTAATTTATTGAAATAGGTGTTTACGTAAATCATCGAACTCGGTAATGGTTTTGGGATTGTTGTTTTTGTATGTTTGGACCATTATTTATGACGTATTATTTGGTTATTGCGTGCCCTGAGTTATTTGTGTTTAGCGGAATTTGTAGATACTTTCTACAGTTTAGAATTTTTATTAATCTACGCAATATAAAAGTATTCTCATAAATTATCCTTTTTTAAGCTGTAACAAAGACAGGGGGGACATTATGATAAATTGTAACTGAAGCCGTGATTAAAACTGTCACTTTTTTGTGGTTTCGTGCAGAATCAAATGTCCTATACATAGGGGTGTTATAAAAATCATCTTTACCGTTGTTTTTACAATTTTGAAAACGTCTGCTGCTAACAAATCCTTTAAAAATACGCAACTTGAATACTGCCGTTTTAAAGTAGAAAAAGATTAGATGCATCCACAGTCGAAAGTTCGTAACAATATTTTGGGAAAGAATTTCACTCGTAACGGCCGAAGGTTTTTCAATTTATATTTTGTTTTAAAATGTCTCATGTAATTTGTGCCGCACTGTAAGTTATTAAACTTGAGTATCCTGTTTTTGAAGTACGATCGGTGTCTATTCACAATCAACGAATGTGCGCAGTTTAATTTAATTATCGTTATTTGATCTAAATTGTTTTTGTTACACATAATTTCTTATGCAAATTATCGCATGAGGTAATACAAATAATTTTTATTTCTTACATGTACCTTATGTCGTCATTTAAGGTCAGTTTAAATATAAATATTGGTTAACTAGTATGATTACTCAATACTATTTAGGGGCGATGGTGCTCGCAATTAGTAAAAATTCCTTGACTCGCAGCCATCTTTTACACATTTTTAAAACGATTTTGAAACGTTCTTCATTTGTGCTCCGCTCCTATTGGTTTTAGCATTATGATATATAGCCTTCCTCGATAAATGAGATATCTAACACTGAAAGAATTATTCAAATCAAACCAGTAGCACCTGAGATTAGCGCGTTCAATTAAACAAACAAACTCTTTAGCTTCTTTAATATTAGTATAGATACATAGGTATAATACAAGGGTGTAGTCCGGTGAAGTTGTTAAGACCTTGCTGGGTCAATAGCGTAGTCAGTTCGAGGAAAAAAAAGTATAAGGGTCTAAACACGTTTTTCTAGGTTAGTGCAAATATAAATTATACACTGTACCAACGACATTCCCCGACAACTTCCCCGTCGCCATACCTAATCAGGCGAGCAAATCATTGTACCGCGTCTTGAAATAAAAACATTAATTATAGCTTTGGTCCTCGATGCAAGCAATATAGTTTTTGTTGAGGTTTCTTAGAAATTGATCAGTTTAGTAAAGTTCAATTTTAACTGTGTCCGTCGGGTATCCATTCATAATTA
Organism: Antheraea pernyi; assembly: GCA_015888305.1. Classification (NCBI taxonomy): domain Eukaryota; kingdom Metazoa; phylum Arthropoda; class Insecta; order Lepidoptera; family Saturniidae; genus Antheraea; species Antheraea pernyi. The sequence continues at coordinate 413,372 of MU159019.1, forward strand.
ATCGATTATTGATCTTCGTTTCCATGACAACCTTATTAAATATATTTAAATAATGTGTATAAAGTCTGTCTGTATAAAGAAAGTACTCCGATTTATATGGTTTCATGGCTTCACGGTATAGCAAAAGACAAAGCTTGTAAAGTTTCAGTTAACACGAAAAGGGAAGCTACCGTAAAAATGCCAGCTACAAAAAGTAACAATCATTATTAGTCGTACTTTATGAGTTCTTGGCCGTAGATAAACAACTGGTTCACGTTATTGGTGAAGTTATCGGCATTTTCAACTCTAATCAGTCTAACACGGATTTGCTTTTGACTTTTTTAGGAGACTTTTACTTTTAGGAGAAAATTGACCGAGATTTACTGGTTAATCTCATTTACGTTACAAATAAATATTACTACAGCTAAATACTGTTGATGGAATATTATTTTGTTATTTGCGGTAATGAATTATTTAAGTCGGTTCAATCTTCATTGAACTCGAATTATCGTTTGATGGGATTTGAGGAGCAATTCCTTACCTTACATATGTCTCGGGTGCCCGTTTGTGGAAATAAAGTTGTTTGTTAGGTCATAATTATTTTATTTCTGTGTATATTAAATAATAGTGTTGTTGTGCAACCTGAGTGCTGAAACGCGATTGACTCTCAAAGTATTTTATAAATATAATTCAATTGAAATGTGCTGATTCGCACATAATGAGTAGGGCGACTTACAGGCTTTACCTAGCTTTTAAAAGGGCTTAGTTTTAGCTTCGTGTTTTAATTCTGCAACGTTCTTTCTGGCCTCTAACGTTCTTTTTTTGGTTTATGATACCGTTGAAATAGTGCGTAAATTGACAAATATCTAACACTGCGTCGTTGGCGTCCCCTAAAACAATTTCTACGGCCAATCGTCTGTATGATTGTCAATATTGCCTCCTTAACTCCAGCTTCACGCTGCTTCATTGCTGGTATAGTCGTGTTCAGCCACCTTATTTGTTTTATATAGTCTCGCATTGAATATAATGTGACATTACAGTATACATTTCGATACTTATTGTACTTGTTTTATTATTTTTTTATTGATTATCGGAAAGTGTTCCCGTTTATTATGAGATTCTCATTGCTACTTTATCCGTTTGAATTTTGTGTTAATATCGAGCTGTGTAGTCTCTGGTGTTTGCCCACAATCTAATATTAAGCAAATATATTTACATTAGCGTTGTGATTTTGATAAGTATGGCTTCTGAAATGCTCCTATGGGTACTTGGTGACAGATTTTAAAATATCGGTGACAAATAATCTATGGAACGGTAGAAACTTCCCTACCACTATATCACGTTCTCATAATATCACGATTAAACGAAAAAGCTTAGTGTATGCTTTGGTGCCCTTGAATAAAAAAAGGCAAAAAAACATGAAAGTCCGTCAGAATAAGTTCGACAAAAAAATTACCAAAAAGATTAAAACTCGTAAGATTCGATCAATCGATGCCGTAGTGCTATTCCGTGCTGCTATCCAGAGATATAGGATTGTCAATATTTCCTTGGCCTGTGATCAACAAATACTACACTATAGAATTGTATCGGGGAACAATCTAGTGTCACCCATTATGTTGTGTACATATTATTGTTGGTATGTCCGGTGAATTCCCATCAGACCAATTATTATGAAACTTGACATTTCCTTGTGTTTTTGTGCAGATTTTATGTATCAGGTGTCGCTGTAGCATGTAAATTAATATACCATACAACTGACAGTCTTTAAAATTGGTATTTGTAGTTATAGTATCTACAGGTATGTGTAGGCGGTAGAGGCACGCTGAAGCTATTACTGGTTTCAGCATGAATGGGTTGGCGTCCGGGGTACTACCACCCGACACACAGAAACACTCACGTCAACTAACAGTGCACGCATTGTTGTGTTTCGTTCGGTCAGTCAGAGCGCCGGAGGCCCACCTCTCCTGTCTTATCCCTCCCCCCAAACACAGGCTGGCAACGAACTTGCGACTCCCCTGGTGTTGTTAGTGTCTATGGACAGTGGTGATAACTTAACATCAGTTGACCCACCTGTTCGCTTGCCTCCTATGACCTAAAACAAACATAGTAGTAAAACATTTACATAATTTTACTCCACCACTAGTTTCTGATGAAATTGGTGAAAAATAATAAATGTATGCGGGTGGGTAAACAATAAGTGATTAAAAATTCTTTAAAAAGAAATAGCGGGCCCGCCCTGTTAATAAAAATAGCCTTTACAAATTATATACCTAAATATTCCCCATGAATTACTTTATCTACTGGTGCAAAGCGCATGAATATCCGTTCAGTCGTTTTGGAGCTTATCGCGAACTGACAGACAGACGTGGCAGAGGACTTTGTTTTGTAACATTTCGTGATAAAGTATATTTTTAATTTATGACAAACATAAGTATAGTATAAGAAATTATCATTTTCTTAGTTCTCTGTTTATATTTGAACGCTGAAAATACTTTAATGTATGCCTTTGGATTATACTTAATACATTTTTTATTCACAAAATGACCTTTTCCTAATATTACTTCATTTGTGAAAGTTGTATAGCGTCATGATAAATAGTTAAACTTGATGCGTAACCATTCGACAGATTAATTACATTGAGTAGCTCCTTTGTTTGGTTTGGGAAAGAAAAAAAAAAGTATATAAAAGTTTTCTTGTTAAGTTGAAACATAAAATTTTCTCTCGGTAAAGTTGAAACATTAACGGGCCGGTTGAATTGGCTTCTTTTACAAGTAATTCGCTATGAGAGATTGTCGAGATGTGTTTACGACGTCCTCACATTTAGACACACGAGCATTGAATACCTGAATATAAAAGTTTATCGGGTATTATTATATATTAAACAATATATAGTAGGTAAATTTTGTAATTGGTTCTTAGATTATATTATTAAATTAAGTCAAAATGTTATGTTAATTTAATTAAGTGAACAAACATTATTTAAAACTTTCAAGTTCGTGTATTCTGAAGGCGGTTCATTTTCCTTTTAAAAATCTTATCTACGTGTTTGCTATCGTTTTTCCGAATATACTCTTGGAACGACCGCAACAAAATTAGGCGTAGATGTAGTTTAGGTTTTGAAATAAGATACTGTATGTATGTACTATATGTACTGTATACAGAGACCAAATTGCGCTTAGTGAAGCGAGCCAGACAGACTAATATGTCAATATATGTAAATAATAACATATTGTATATTGATTAATATAAGGTATTTTTTGTAATTTTAATTACACATGAACATCTCTTTTAATATCATATCAATATACGCTACATTACTATAACAATTTAGTTTAATGTCATATTAAAACTTTGATATATCGGATATAAAAAACTCTTGAATTTTTAAAATCAATTTAAAAAGGTCTACTTGATAATAATGCTAATCTCTATATACGAGATCGTAAAATAAAATCCTCCGTATGTCAGTAAGATTTCAAATGTATTCAGAAACTGGCGCTGGTGTAATATTTACTTGTCAAACCGATCCCGTGACAGACAGCTTGCTGGCGACTTTGTCGTCATGTATTTTGTAAACTATTACCTACTGTGATGCTGCGTTAACTGCCATTAGTTAATTTTAAACATGTTGCTTTAACGGCACTGAAATAATCGAGCTATTAAAACAAAAGAAAGACCTACCGAAGAAGTAATTAAGAATTCAGTTTCTTGTTATTGTGTTCTATGCTTAGTCTATGCATAGACTATAAATATGTAGTTTATATTATTATTTTATATTCTCACTGTTCTCAGATTGTTCATAACAAGTCTTGTGCTAATACGCTCAGGAATTAGATGTGCAATGGGTTTAGTTCAAGCAATCTCACATATACAAATAGTATAATCTACAGTGTATTGAAAAGAAGGTACACAGTCAGTGATGCTACCAGTGCCCAAGCGGAATTAAAAAAAACTCCCGAGTTTTATCGTGTTCGCTAATCTTTGCTCGAAGTTTTGTCATTACAGGTGATTAATATACGGCTTCTAAACAGGGTTGTAATGTTTCTTTGTACATATATTCTGTACAATTCACTGAACTGTGTCAGATTAAATAGATGGCATTTCTTATTTCGAAATCATGATTGTTGTTACTATTAATAAACGAACCATTCTCGAAATTGAGCATTATTCATATAAAGGTTTCTACTGCGCTCCATTTTTAGCATTGCACAACGAATCGATATCAGTTGTAGGTATAGTTCGACCTACCCAGATGCTTTCCATCAAGTTTTTCAAAACGGCTCCATTTCTACTAACAGTTGTCGGATTTACGTCTCACTGCCACTTCAGCTTACTGTATCTAAGAATTGTATGTTACTGTTTCCCTGTTACCGTATTTGTTTTGGTTTTTTCTTGTAGTCTGTATGTTTGTATTATTACTACAAATAATTACGCGGATTTCTTTCAAATGTATGGTTGTCTGTTTGTTAAAAAAGTACAATTAAAATTTGAACAATTCTTAGTTAAAAATATTATTCTTAGTTAAAAAGTATTTATACAGGTGAATAAGTTAGCAACCCTAGCAGGAGAACTGAAGGCAGACAGTCCACGGATTGCTCTGTATCTTTTGTCATCCAACTCCGTAATTGTGTTTTCAAACAAAGTTCTTTTTATTGCATTAAAATTAAATAAATCACTCCCTCGGATACTGCGTTTGTTTTGTATACTTTTTAATTTTGTTACGCAATCATTATTGACTTCTTTGTTTTTACGTCGTGTTGGAGCAGACACTGGAGTATGCCATACTGAACGATCGACTAAATTTAAAATATCAACCGCTGACAAAGATAATAAATAAGAATGAAGGTATTAATTATGTAGTAAAATAGTTTTTTTTTACATACACTGCCAGAGCCGGCCAGTTACAAAATAAGAAAGTATACCACGTGATTTTATATTTTTCCTAATATAACTCTGTCGGCGAACTAGTGTAATTTAAAAAAATATTTCAAAAATGATTTCTTTAATTTATGTCCTGAGAAGGCGCTTATGAACGTCAATACTACCATCGGCCCTGGAAACAGTTATCAAGAAGAACCGGCAAGAAACTCTGATCTGGTTTATCTTTTAATTATACATATTTTTACAGACATAGATAGCTACATTCGTTTTTGGTCGTAGCACAGAGAGTTTCTGATTGACCTGGTGCTTGAAATTGCTGTCCAGCAAATCGGTAATGTGCTTTGTTATAAAACCTAACAATATTACCTAAAAACCTGCTACCGGTCTTAGTGAGCCAGAAGCAGATACTATAATGTTATTATGTATAATGTAATTGTTAATGAACCTGATATTTGAACACTATAGGCTCTGGTTAGAATTAGATTAATGCAAAGCAGTTTGAGGTTGGAGACATATTCGTTATGTTTATTATTGTATATTGCACTATATTCCCCATTTTGTGTGTATAATTTAATAATGGTTATCGCACCAGGGTTAATTATATTTTACATATATTAAACTATTGTGGAAACTCTCGTAATAATAACTGACAATTTAGTTTTCGGTGACTTTTCCCTGAATAAAAAAACGAAACGAATCTTGTTTCCAAAACACCAATTAGTAAAATGACTCTCGAGTACTTTATAATCCGTTATTTTCCTCGGAGTCTCATTTCTCTAAAGGGTTTAAATCTAATTTATTTACATCAAAAAACCGTGGATAAAAGTTTAGACTCCATATTAATTGGTTGGAGGGATTGTTTTGCCGGCCATCTCAATGTTGTATTTTTTTTCAAGCCTGCTGTTCATCGCTCTACAAAGCTCATGTTTTTTACTACTTACACCTTTTTTTTTTTTTTCTCGGGAGTAACACCCATTTCCCCTTGAGGGGTCCACCATCTTGACCCCTCAGGCCGCAGTTTGGGTCCCTTAGGAGGGGACAACACCTGTTGGAGGAGCAGATGTAGTGTCGATTAGACAGTCCCTGCTCCTCCGGCCAAAAGGTGTAAGAAGGTACCATGGGGTTTTAGTCCGTGCGACTCGGGCATATCCATCCTCTGCTGCCCGGCGAGATGGATATCCGTTAGGGATTCCCCCATGGAGAAAAAAAAAAAAATGTCTTGGAATAAGTATTAAAATACATCTTAATCATTCTTAGAAACCTCTGTCTGTCTGTTTGTTTGAACACGCATGACTGTTTAAAATCGGTTCAAACCATCAAAACTTATTGTAATTTTAATGACGACGCTACTTAAGCGCGAGAGAAAAGTAGATATATAAATAGACTTAATACATTCAGGTGATTTTATTAGTCACTGTTCATGTAAATTAGATTCCACATGGACGGAGTTGCGAAAACAGCTAGTTATTTATAAAATCAGTCCAAAAAGTATTGATGATGTCAAAAACAAAACCATTTATCAGCGCGCAATCAACTAGAAACAGCGTCGAACCACCGTCGAACCTTTGTTTACATAATGACATTAACAACTCTCGGTGTAATTTTTCGTATAGTATTTTAAATGGATTGCACGTTTATGAATTTTACATCAGTGTCTGGCATTTATTTACAGCGAGCCTTCATTCAATATCTGTAATAGATTTCATGTCGATGAATTTTTCATTATTTGATTCTAATAATTTATTCTTATGGTATACAGCCTCATTTTATATAAGACTAGCTGTCACACGCAGCTCCACACGCGTTTTTTTAATGTATTAAAGAAATGTAAAATTGTACGTAGGTATGCACATTACAGAAATACTTTTAATATTAGATATGTGACTACGAATAGTATATAGAATGGAATGGTATTTATCATTAGCAACATATCTGGAACTTTAACCTACTATATACCACCCTCAGTGCTCACTAAGAAACACTATATAAGAAAGTAATGAAACTTTTAAACTATACGTTATCGAACAATATGTGTTAAATTGTTTAATATATAGATATAACACGCCCATATTGTCGATTTAATTGTGTTATTCTTATACGTTGCTATAAACACTGAGTTATGTAGATGCTAACGTGGTAAATAAAACAAAATGGCACCCAAATTGACCAAAATGATAATATAATTCAAATTACATACATTTATTCTTGGAATCCAGTACAGCGCACGTTGTTTATAGTAAACAAATTATTTTTGATCAATTTCACACGAACGAATGCACAGGTAATTTTCATCACTAATTAGTGTAAAACAAAAACCTCTGGTCTGTCTGTTTATCTGTTCGCGATAAAGTCAAAAACTACAGAACGGATTTTTATGCCGTTTTCACCAGTAGGTAGAACGGTTCATGGGGAAGGTTTAGGTATAATTTGTCATGGTTTTCTGTCTATTATCAGGGCGGGACAACGTCTGCCGAGCCCGCTAGCTTAACATAAAATAGGTCATTAGTTAGTTATCTGCCAGCGAAAGTCCCGTGAAAATCAGTTCAAGCATTTCGGATATTCTACTGCGGCCGGAGGCGAATAAAAAACCTAAATTGCTTTTTATGAGGTTCGCTATCTACCAGTGAATATCCCATGAAAATCCGTCCAGCCGTTTTGGTGATTATCCGGAACAAACAAACAAACAAACAGACAAAATATAATAATATAAAAATATCCACGGAATATAAAAACATTTTTTTTTGTAAATGTAGCTATTTCTATTCACCAAAAAGTTTTTTTTTTTTTACAAACTCTCACTTTATTTTTATATTACGTAATAGATTGCAAATCAAAAATTGGAAACAAAACTTAACGTAGAATAAAAATAATCTTTGAAAATGCTTGCGATAGAAGCCTTCTACGTTACCATAGCAACATATATAATACTAACGCGAACACGCAGCGAAAGCAATCAAAACGAAAAATATGCTCGATTTTGAAACATTCTACATTGGCGTTTCACTCCTATTGTACTTAGCGTAATGATACAGCCTACAGCCTTCCTTGGTAAATGAGCTATCTAAAATCGAAAGATAGCGTGTTCAACCAAACAAACAAACTCTTCAGCTTTATATATTACTATATATATACATAGTATATTATGAATAATTGATGATAGAAAAACGTAAGTGTTTCACTATATACATTAAATACACACGGCGACACGTTTGAAAGGTCTCTGTTTGTTTTGAATATTTGAAAAGGACTTAATAGAACAACATACGGCCTGGATAAAACACGCCCTTTTGAAATGGCCACACACGATGGCCAATCGCCGTGCTCAACGCGCCAGCGTCATAATCCCTCGTCCGACATAATTATTATTAACAATTATAATCTATTTAAGTTAATGCACTTGTACCGCACACGCTCTTGGAAATAAATCGTCGTACGCTAAACTTGTATTTTTCCTTCCATACCCTCGACTTGAAATAAAATTCTAGTAAATAAAATTAGTGGTTAGAGGTTTGAACATCACATCTAAAGTAACTAAATTCTCTCCCTCTCCGCAGCCTCCTTTGCGAGCATGACTGTCTCACTGACACAGGTGCTCACGGGGCATGGATGTTTCGGAAGTTACCTATTTAGTTACTATTTACTACTATTTAGTAGTTAGCATAGGCCGGGAGCCGACTATAGGGTGCCATCATTGTGGCTGCGCGAATGATTCTGCGCACCACACATTGAGTGAGTGTTCCGCCTGGGACGGCTCCCGGCCTATGCTAACTACTAAATAGTAGTAAATAGTAACTAAATAGGTAACTTCCGAAACATCCATGCCCCGTGAGCACCTGTGTCAGTTGGAAGCTTAGGGTGCCGTGTCGACTGGTGAGCCATTCAACCAAGACTAGGCGAACAGCCTCGATCGCAACCACGCCCCAGCTGGGTTGCTCAAGTCGTCGACACCACTCTTCCACCACAAGGACCTGATGAAGTTGAGACCTTAGCGCCGCAGTTTCCCGAGGCGCAAGACGTAGCCCCTGCTCCAGCGCCTCTGTGCGTCGACGATATAAAGATGCTTGAGCTGTCGCTTCCAGGTCCCAGGGTGCGGATCCAGCTAGTAGGGAGGCCACCTCGAAGGAGATCTTGCGATACCCGCGTATGGCTCTGACTGCCAACGCCCGCTGCGGTCTCCGAAGGTGAGCGATGTTGTTGGCCGTCAATTTAAACGCCCACACGGAGACCCCGTAAAGGGCCATCGACCGCACGACTCCCAGATACAACTTCCGACAGGCAGAGTTTGGCCCCCCAAGGTTGGGTAATAACCGAGCGAGGGCACCCGCTGTGTCCATTAAGCGAGGGACCAGCTGCCGGAAGTGCTCCTTGAACGTCCATCGGCTGTCCAGGAGGAGGCCGAGATACCTTATAACCCGACGCCGATAGACTCGCCTCCCACAAGAATCTGGGTTCTTTGAGGCGGTGTTTTCCGAGGTCCATGAAACCACATCGCCTCGGATTTACACGGCGCCACTTCCAATCCCAGATGCCGGATCCTGTCGACGACCTCAGCGACTCCCGCCGTAGCGATCATCGCGGCCTCGCTGTGCGTCTTCCCCCGGGCTAGTACCAGCGTGTCATCCGCGTAACATACCACGTTGACGCCATGGAGGAAAGCACCACGCAACACCCAGTCGTATCCAATGTTCCATAAGAGGGGTCCCAGGACAGACCCCTGCGGAACACCAGATACAACCTCTCGACAATTTTCCCTCCCTCCTTGACCTGGGAAGGTTACGTACCTCTCTGAGAGGTATGCCCCGACAATGCGGCGGAGGTAGTGAGGCACTCTATGATACCGGAGTGCCTCTTTGATATTATGCCTAGGCAAGGTGTTAAAAGGCATTGGCGATGTCGAGAGACACCGAATACTACTACTTACTACATAAACCTACTCATTTGGAAAAAGTAAATGTTATTATTAACTCGGGGACAAATACGCGATGATCTACTTTTATTAGTTAAAAGAGATACAAACTTGCAGGGCTCCATCTAGGCAAACAGATTCTTCAGCTTATAAAGCTGAATATTAGTATAGATTATCACGCCATTTTGAAGTATGTAAGAATAAACTAAGAACGAGTTAAGAGAAGACTGGCTTCAACATTTTGAAGGTGCAATATTCTGCTCTAATAGTTCGGTAACATAATCACAATATGAACAGTATTTATGGTTATACTCAGACGTTGGTAATAGTGTATGTAAATTAATTACATATTCTCATTATTAAAAGAAAACAGTTTATTTCTTTATATTAGTGCTAGCCTCCGCCCGCGACTTCGTTCGCGTCGAATAGTTACTTTGGGCTAACTCTAACACGCAGCGGAAGTTCTCAAGTGGGAAAAATACCCGATTTTGAAACATTCTTAATTGGTGCTTATTGGTCTTAGCGTGATGATATATAGTCTATAGCCTTCCTCGATAAGTGAGCAATATAACACTCATTTTTTTTTAAATTGGATCAGTAATTCCTGAGATTACACCTTATAACGTCACAAACTCACAAAATTTACTTCTTTATATTATTAGTATAGATAAATTCATGTCTGTTTGATTTTTGAACGTGTCAAATATTCTCACAAAAATGTCATCATTTTTACTTTTCAGACACAACATATATTAAACGAACCCTCTGTAATTTGCCGCCAAATAAATGTTTTCAATTTATATTGTATTACCCAAATGTTTTCAATTTATATTGTATTACCCTCGGTTCCGATATAATTGACAATCAATCTGGCACAGTTTCAAACTTTGGTCGCTGGGTTTTGCGAGATATTGGCATTAAACACCTAACATTCACGGATTTAATAACCTCAGGCTACGTTGTTATGTAGTATATAATAATTGGCATATTTATGATCAAAAGTAGGAGCTGCGTGATTACTTATAAAGAGTGTAATAATGGCAGATTATGAAAGTATCTGATGCTAATGATTGGTACTCGGAGGTTCTTTTAAGAGGTGGGTGGGCGATATGATATCCTAATGACGCAAACCCTATTCAATTTATATAAAAATGGTTAGATCGAAATGAGTTTAAGAAATACATCTTTATGATGAATTGAAATATATGTATAATACTTTACTTACTTATATCATAGAAGGCAATCAAACAGGTGGGTGTCACCTGATGTTAAATGATCACCACCGTCAATAGACACTTGCAACGCCAGGGGAGTCGCAAGTGCATTACCAGCCTGTATTTAGGGGAAGAGGAGAAGGAGGGATGCGGAGAGGAGAGGGGCCGGGAGGTGGGTTTCCGGCGCTCACACTGACATAAACGAAGCTCAACAATGCAAGCACTGTTACTTCACGTTGGTTTTCTGTTGGTCGGGTGGTAGTACCCCGGGCGAGTTGATCTATCTATGCGGAATAGCTTCAACGTGGTTCTACCACCTACAAAACACGACACATTTATTAAACATGTTACGCACATCAACATTGCAAGATTAAAAAGGAAAAAGGAAGTGATACTCACTCAGTGATACTACAATACTCTTAGTTATTGTCAGGAAAAAATCTAAATTATATGCATTTCAGTCAGTTTTCAGATCAATTATAAAATTGATGATCAGACACTGAATATTATAGTCTACGTCTAACTGGATATTGGTTCAGTATGTATGCGAACTCGTGACAAATAAATATTGGATGAATCTGAAACAGTAGTGTCCTAGAAAGTAGACCCGTCTTTAATTTTGTCAAATCTCTCGAATCACGACGTCAACCTTCTAAAAATTTCTCTCTTTTCGTACGATATGTAAGCACGTCGCAGGTCATCCGAGTGCAGTTCTATTCTGGACGTCGGAAAGAATAAGAAGGGTAATAAAATGATGAACTCTTCAAGCCAAATACGACCACAGCGTTATGAACAGTAAGTGCGGTTATAGTATGATTGCGATTATATTTAATTTCTTGTCTGTACGTATATACAGGTAAATTTGTTTAACGACATTTAATTTATCTAAGGGCACTACAATATTTATTTATTCCTTAATTTCATGCTCTGTCCATCTATACATCTAGATAGAAAAAAGTTGTATTATATATGCAGGGAAGTTGCCTTTATAAAATACTAGATGTGTCCACCATATGTTACCATATGTAAAAAAACAATGATGAATAAAATTATCTGAATGTATGAAGTCCATTTACTTATCTACTTTTCCTTCGTATTTAAGTCGCGTTGTCATTAAAATTACAATAACTTTTGATAGACTGAACCGATTCTAATAAAACAAAGACTAAATGTTACTCGAATATATGCTCTATGATATTCTTGAAGAGGTTTTATCATGAACGCAGTATTTTAACAGCGGTGCGTTTCCAAACAAACGGACAGACAGACATATAGATATTTCTAAAATTGATTGAAATGTATTTTATTACTTATTCCTAGACACCTGCAACAATTTTTTTTTATTAAAATTGAAAAGTACAGACGTTATATTTACATTGTTATTATATGAATTGAAAATTGGTTAACTTCTAAAAGGTAATTCAATGTTAGTTGGCTTGTTACGAAACTTCACTCCTGGTAACTGGCCTTGTTTCTAAGAATCATTATCTCATATAAATAAAGCATTATAATATACAACACATTGTCTGGAGACAATTTGGTACCAACTAAGATAAACTTGTATCTAATTTAGCATGCGAAGTGCACACATTGTCGTGCGGCCATCGGATCATATCCTGTTACTTAGTCATATTCACTACGTGACTAGATTCCAGGTTCTATAAATGTGTATACATAATATGTCCCTGGAAATCATTTACATATCATACCGCTTAGATAACATTTGCAAATTCAATCGTGATACTTTATTAATTTTAATTTTAACTTACTGTACCCGCAGCTCCGTACGCGATTTTTATACTGTATTAAGGAAATATAAAATTGTAAGACCATGTACAATTATAGAAATGCTCTTTAAAAACAATTGTAAGTACGACACGCACGCCACCTACAGTAACGTGTAACTTATATATTAGATATATAAATACTAACAGTGTGTTAAATGAGGTTTATCATCAGCAACATATCTGGAACTTTTAACCCACTATACTCGTATAACTACCTCAGTCGGTACTTCACGTCGGTTTTCTGTAGGTCGGGTGGTAGTACCCCGGGCGAGCCGACCCATTCATGCTGAAACTAGTAATAGCTTCAGCGTGGCTCCTACCATCATAAGAAATTTGAAATTGTATTTATATCTATTGAGACACAGTTTATTTGAGCAATTGAGATACGTTGTAGTTAAAAGAACTTAATTGGGGCGCACCTCTTGAAGGTGAGACCTATTCCTGAGATTGGCGGATAAAAGATCCAACAACGAGATTGGAGTAAACACTATGAATACTTAAATCTTCGTAAAACACTTTAGTATACCAACGTTCATAATGGTTGGTCAAATCTAGATCCATTTTTACATATATATTTGCAAGCCCCCGCTTCAATTCATCCGTTTTAGAAAACCTAAATGTGCATACATGACTACGAACCGATAAATCTCTGTATATAAAATTCCTACGTACGTGTGTTCGTTTATTTTAATATAAAAATTAAATAAAATCAGTCTAGCTAACTACTTTCAGTCGTGTGTATACTCATTTCAAAATCATATCTAAATTGAGAGTTTGATATTAGATCTGTATCGGTGTATAAAACTATGAGTATATAATTGTAATTAATCTGGTGCACAAAGAAACCTTATTTTGAAAACTGCTAACTATCGAGATTTAAGCGGAACAAACCGGATTGTACCGACTCAAAGGACGGATTAATTACAGATTCAGGCTTTAATGAAAGTTGAAACTGAAAGACCCCGGATTTTTTGCTCTTTCACGCCTGTACATGTAATCTTTTGTTCCTTTAAAAGTTCGCATTGCCTTTTTGTCGTAGTGAGTAAGCGCATTTTTTGTTCGCATTTTCTTTCGTATGATTAAATTGTAGCGACCTTATCCTCTAAAGGTGATACCAGTTTAAAACTATTTTTTTTTTATTTATATTATGGGTCATTTTTACAAACATGAAAGTCGGTTTGTTTGTTACGCTTTCCCGCTTCAACTACTTAACTGATTGTCATTCAATTTTCCATACGCGTTATCAGAGACACAGAAAAGAACAGAATAGCTTTCATTCAGAAAAAATGTACTGTTCCCGAAGGATTAATTAAATCTACATTATTTCGAGAGAAGCCGCGAGAACCAGCTAGTAGTAAATAAGTTAATATAGTCGCCGTTGTCAGTTATGTTACGGAAATAACTGGACTAAGCACTAAATTAATATGCTCCCGGGCAAAGCGGCTGACGTATGAGAGGAATTTAATATTGTCAATGAAACTTAAGTATGCGGTGCTATCCGATATGAGGTTGTAAACGATCTTCAGTGGAACGTACGACACTTACCTCTATCTGGAACAAGGTGAAGAAGAATTATACTAACATAGGAAAGCATTCTTACTATATTTCTATTCTTATTTAATAATATTATTGAATAATTATTATTTCCGTGAAGCTGTGGAACAATCTCCCAGGCAGTGTGTTTCCTCCTTCCTATGGCAGGGGATCCTTCAAGCGCAACGTGAAGAGATACGAAGGCCGCTATGACAGCGGCAACCGGCGATGGATTGTATATCTCTCGGTGGTCGCCATTGTTTTTGAATTATACTGTACTTACCATCAGGCACAGTACAGTCATGCCGAGCAACAATAAAAAAAAAGAATTATACTACCTTTTTACCTCAGTAGATGTGTAATTATAAATAAGCATGTTTGCTGCTTCGGGGCACAAATAATTGAACACCCTCCCACACGTGCATTCTTTAGGGACCCAGTGAGTTTATGCATCAAAGAGAAAGTTAAGTCAGAAATGAGAGCACATAGAAAATGTACCTACAAAAGAACTGAAACTATTATTTTTTCAAGTTCTTTTTCACACAGCAACCACGGTATTAATAGTTAAATATTACCATATCACGATGAATTCCGATATCATAAATATAGTTGTTGGGCTTTTAATTTCCCCGGGGTGTAGTAGAGGTACTGATTTTAGACCCAGATAAGCGAATACATTTCACGGTTTAAGCCCTTGGCTAGGCCGTCTACATCGTATATTTATCATACCATCATGTATTCAAAGAAAATATTGATTATATAAAACATATTAAAATTAACTATCAAAACTACCCAAAGTATAGGATATTCTATTGCAAGGTAATGTTGATAGATCAGCTTACTCGAATGGTCCTCTATTGTACATATACAGCTCGTAAAAAACACATCTTAGTGAATCGCTTTGGCGTTGAACGTTCCGTTATCTACCAATATGTATTCAGTTTGTGCATTAATTTGCTTCGATATTTGTCAGAAGGTGTTACAGTGAAAGTAAAAGAATATTATGATTCAAATGTTTTTTATGGAGTCAATTTACACTCAGTAAAAGTAGAAACAAGAAGTATAATACGTAGTAAAAACATATATAACCTACTAAAAGATCTTGGCTTTGCCTCTCCTCTCTTTATTGGAAAGAATATACAAAGCAGCCTTAGTAGATTTTATTAAATTTCGGAAGGCGAGGCACTCGCTCACATATCACTATGTGTCAGTAATGGAGGTGAATGTTGATAAATTTTGGTAGAGAAACCTTTAAACCTATATTTGGACCGCAAGTACCAAGACTTGTCCCAGAGTTTTCGGCCTGTAGCACAATGGACTCTACACTGGCACCGTGAATCCATTTGTTACTAAGAAATACCTCTCTATGTTGCTAGAATTTGAATACGGTATATTATGGTACAACATAGTCTTATTACGGAATCAATATAAAATAAAATGATAAAAATATCATAACCGGTAAAATAAATTCGTAAATTCGTTTTATAATATTCCGGTCCTCTTTTAAAAGCGGAATATTACTGATCGTACACTCGGCAAGTCTAGTCGTTGCAATTCAGTGCGATTGGTTGAACTCAGATTCGAGCATGAATATGCATATCTCGTTAAATTTGATAGTTTAAACATAAACTTTTGATTGATTAACTTGTGAGCGAATGTCATTCTCATCTATTACTTAGTTTGGTTCAATGTAAGCTAATGGTTCAAAGGGCATTTGCTGAAAATGTTGGTTCTAATTCCAATCGAATACTATCAGACGTTAGATTTTGTTATAAATACGTGTTTATACTATTATGTAAATCTGCATAAAACTCAATTAAAAATACACATACAATTCAGACGCTATTCACTCGATAATATCTAATTAAATTACTACTTACAATAATATTGTAAACAAAGAAAGTTTATTATCTATTGAGCATAGATGGATCAATGTTACTCTTCCATATAGAAGGTAGTCAACTAGCTTATACAATTGAATAAGACATTGGCTTTAGATATACCAAAATATAACGGTAGGTGTCATCTAGCTATATTGTCTTCGTGAAAACTAAGACTCCCTATAGTAATTAAATGCACTTCGACTAATGATGCATCCGAGTCAATCCGGTTTTTAGTATCTCATAAGAAATACAATAGAACTCAGGTAATTCAAATTTTAAAGGAGATATGAATCACTTCGAATTATAGAGGTTTGATTTAGAAAGGTTTTTGTAGGTAGATGCTTGGCATTAAGAAATGTAAATTTTCCATCGTACCTACTTTTATCTTATTTAAAGTGGAATAAATTAAAATTCTTGTAAATTTCAACTTTTACTTTATGGAAAAAAATTTATAAGAAAGTATATAGGCACATGATATGCTCGGCATACAAAGATGAAGAGTTTCGAGTTGTCGAGGGAAAATATGTACCGAAATACCTTAAAGGAAAATACTAATTATTTTGAATTGTTGAGGGTTCAGATTTCGAATGATGAAACTAAACTGTGTAATTCTTACAGAGTACACCAAGATAATGAATTCGTGGGTGGCTATATTAGTTTTTTATAATCTCCCGTTTTTATCTACTATATTGTTGATATTAATCTCGACGATACGCAAATTTACAGTTCAAATATTGGTTATAACTATCTAAATTGAGCTACGTAAGCTCGGATGTCGATCACCCAGTGATCAGTCTGCCCATCAATATGCATAATACATCAAGTTTCATGCTTACGAGCGCTTAAACTGCAGTTATTAAGTTTCGGACGTTTATGTACTGCCGTTTGAAATAGTTACTGTATTTCATATTTGACTTCAGTGACTATATGATAGTGGCGTCATAATTTGTGGAATGAATTACCGTCCATAATCTTGGAAGACTTTAAAGATGTTTATTTAAATAAGGATTTTACTTTGATATCGTAATAATTCATATTATTTGGTATGGCCTTTTTCTGGATGGAATGGGGTACCAGACTAGGCGCCCCTCGGCAGCGACTAAAGCCTAAGTTCGTTTCCTCGGCGAGGAGCCCTTGAGTACTCTGCTCGCGCGAATACAGTAACACGAAATCTTTCATCACTGCAACAACATTACACATATCACAGCACACACACATGCATGCATACAGCACGCTTATACATGAAAGTGGAAAGGTTTTAATTTTTCCCTTACCCAATTCGTTCAGAAAAATATATCCGATACGAAATAATTATAAGAGATATTGAGGTATATATGCTTGGTACCGAGATGTACCGTGCACCCTTGAGCTAGTTGTCAAAATAAAATCGGCTGAGTGCCTTTAGCGCTCGCCTTAGTGGGCCGGTGAAGCTGTTAAGGCCTTGCTAGGCCAATAGCATAGTCAATTCGAATAAAATAATTAAAAAAAGGATGGAATGGAATATACTATGCATTGTAGTAGCGATACAAGACATCTTACTGTTAATTATAATGCAATTTAGCAAGCGAAAATATTTATTATATGTTTTTGTAGAGTTTTAGTTTTACAATATATAACATTTAATCATATAATTACTATATTGCGTTTGTTGTATGCCACTGGGTTACCATATTCGATATAAAGTGTTCGAAAGGCCAGAAAAACAATATGAATATTGATAAAAGGAAGCATGCTTGAGATTGTTCCCCAAAAATTCAGCTACATAATTAAATGTGGATATATTTATCAGATGCATTAAAAGTATAAAAAACGCCAAGATTTCATGGAAATTAGATATTAGAATTAAACCGTAGTTTCCTGTTTTAATGGACCTTAGTTTAAAAAATATGTAATATTTAAGAAGTTATGTATTTAATTACTTGTCGTGTATTGTACAAATTAGGTTTCAAAACAAGCTTGATAACTTGTAAGATCCTGCTTGCCTTGCTGAATGAATAACTACAACACTAGGCGCGCCACCGTGTCTCACTTCTATTAATATCGTTTCTATTAATATGAATGTCCACAGTAAAATGACATCATTCATTGCGCTCTGTGGTCATGAGTCCGCGATCATGTTGACAATAGCGTTACGTATAATTTAGCGGTGCTGTTTGTTGTGTCAATTTGCTTATCTTCTAAAAATCGTTTTGGTATTTGCTTTATATTTTATCTTGGATGAAGAGTTAATATTTGTATCCAATGGTTTAGTACTCGTAAGTCAAACTGCTAATCATGTGATTGAATTATTGGATTTCATTATAAACTAAGCACAATATGTACCTCAATGTAAACCGTGTATTTTTCCACACTACATTTTTTTGTTTATTCTGTCATATTTTAACAATACAAACCTAACATTAAAGCTTTCATTCATGAAGCTTTAAAATCTCAAATGCTTTCTTAAATAATCCGAAATGTATTTATGAGAAAGTTCAAGGTATTCGAACTTCGAAGTTAACGAGGTAAACCCTTCAACGGTGCACAATAAAGCTGGCGCAATTATATGGCAGCTATCCGGGGAAACTCTTGACAAGTTTTTCCAGGTCAAGTGATACTTCCTACACTCTTACGTTTTGGTTGGTCATTAACATGTAGGTTGTATTGTTTTCTATTCTGATTCTTTGAACTATATCTTTTTGTATTTTATCATTCTCCGTATTCAGGAAAACGTTTGTTCACAACCGATTAATATTTGTTATTATAACTTCACACTGAGAGAGGAGGCAGGATCGGTGCATTGACAATAGCCTTTGTATCCTATATGTTCTATGGATTCTTGACATCTGCTTTTATTATTGATTAGGATATTTTGCAACATATCTAAGTACAAAAATGCGAGGACTATCTGTACAGCGCATAGGTCTAGCTTCTGAGCAAAGAAAGTTACGTAAATTTGAATTAAAGTTGATTAAAATTAATCCTTGCGGTAAACTGTTAAGTTTAAATATTACCTAGGTTGAATATTAGTTCTGGACTAAGATTTTACCTTCGAATAACGGCTGTTCGTAATATCCAACTTTCGTTTACGATGTAATAATAAAGTCATAAAATCTTTGCAAAGCTATAACTGGTCGGGCGATGGCTGAAGTTTCTCGAGCTAGCAGTCCGTCCGGCCGCTCGTCGCACTTCCCTCTCGACTAAGGCTTTTTCTTTTTATTGAATCTTATCAACGTAAAGTAATAAGCGGAAACATGGCACTGATTCTTTTAAGATAGTAGGACCTAGTACTAAACAGTTTTTTCTTATTATGTCCCTTATATTTTTGTTATATTTCAAGTTGAAAATCTACTTTGCGGTACTTATAAAAAAATATTAATTCTAGAGAGGAATATGCGTTTTTGTTATTTGTATGACTTGTATGGGTACTCATGAACCATAATAATAAATGAATAGAATGTGTTCATTATTTGTTTAATTAACACATTAAGTTTTAAAACTTTGCTCGCTTTCCACGTGCATTCTTTACTGCAACTATAGTTTAAATACCCGTTTTAGTTTTTGGGCATCTATTTGTGTCCTTTTTTAAATAAGACATGTATTTTTTAGAATAATAGAATTCAGAGTATATTAGGTGAATGTTAAATATATACTGCATAAGTTTGTATATTAAACTGCAAAATATAAAGTGCTACACGGGCTCCCCGAGTGGTACTAAAGAGTAACAAATTTTTGACCGCTGCATTGTTCCACTTAAATTGAACTTCGCCGCGACAATAGAGTAATCAGTCAAGCGACGATAATAACACGATGGATACAACATTTAGCCATATGATTAAATAAAACTGCAAAATAAACCATAAAAAGTCATTCGGCCAAGATGGGATTCGAACCCACGAGAGCACATTGGATTAGCAGTCCAACGCCACAACCATTGGGCCACCTCGTCTTGTCTGCGTTTAGCGTAAAGAATTCCTTCGTTATGTCATGTTGACTTAGTTATGTTAGTTTCAAAAAGTAACATCTGTGTACATAGTATGACTTTATAGACTATCCTTTTGTATGATTATGTCATCATGTTATATACATATATTGCACTTTACAATGGTGAATACAAGAATGTAAGAAGAATGTAGGTTGTAAGCCACGCTGAAGCTATTACTGGTTTTTGCATGAATAGGCCGGCTCGATCGGGGTAGTACCGCTTTCTCATAAAAAACCGAGGTGAAGTACCAGTGCTTGCATTGTTGCGTTTCGTTCGGTCAGTAAGGGCACCGGAAACCCACCTCCCATCTCCCGCCCCAAAACACAGGTTGGCAACACACTTGCGACTCCCCTGCTGTTGCAAGTGTCTATGGACGGTGGCACCTGTTCGTTTGCCTCTTATGATATAAAAGAAAATGTAAAGCATAATGTGTGAAAAAACTGGATGACATTCTTTTGTAAAGAGTACTGAACTATTTCTTGCCTATACACGGATAATAATACCTTCCAATACAATTGTAAAACTTAAGCATTGATATAATCTTCAACGTTCGCATGAATAATCATGGCGTAACGAGGTGTTAAATGTCTACTTGCTAAGCAAACAATTAATTTGTTGAGGTAACGGTGAAAAAAGCAATAACAAACAAAGGAGAAAAACAGGGTTGTCAACTTTAATAAAAGATACTACAAAATAATTTTATGACCAGTCGAATAATCAATATTGATATAACATTAAAAATATTGGCTGACGATGTATACCTGAATGATTGACTTGTAGCGTATATTTGTTTTGGTGCCTTCAATTGCAGAACCAATTAATGGGTATCTAGTTACATAGTAGGCAAACCTAGAAAGATTACTATTAAAATTAAAAAAATATATTTTAAAATTTATACTGCTATGTTATCCGATAATAAGTTATCTTTACGTTCATAAAATTAGATATCCATAATAACTTGAACATTGGAAAGTTACATATTTAATTTTGATAATCACTTCTTTACAGAGAAGAAAGGGCCGCATATCTTGCGTGGCCTAGCGCGATATCAAACATAGATCTGCCACTGCGTTACGCATAGTATAGACCAGGGGTTCCTAAACTTTATAGATAACGGAACACCAACCAGATACCTTTTATTTTATGGAACCCCTTATCGTTGTTCTGTTGTACCCTGAAATTTGTATAAGAACATTTTTTTAAAGAAATGTGTAATCTAATTGAAACACATTATACATAACTTAAAGTTTTAATGTGAAAAATGAAATTCTTTTACTTTTTAACCGACTTCAAAAAAAGGAGGAGGTTATCAATTCGTCTGTATTTTTTTTTTTTATGTTTGTTCCCTCATAACTTTGGACTGGGTGAACTATTTCAATACAATATTTGTAACCATGGTATTATTTAATAGCCAATAATAAATAATTTTGGCGGAACCCTGATGACTATTCTACGGAACCCAGTTTGGGAAACCCTGGTATAGACTATGGAACTAGCACAGCATACAGGTTATTATGTAGCTGAAGTTCGCCTTGAACCGGGTTCGGTCGTAAACCCTCCCTAATGGATCGACTCTGTTTACCTTCACCTATTTACTGTGTTTATAATAGTGCCGGTGCTCGCACGCGCCGCGCCCGCTGCCAGCTCACTCAAGCCTCGTCTACTTGTCTTATATCGTTAATTTATATACTGTTGAAATAAAAATGACCTTATTCTTTACCCTTAATAGAATCATGCACGTGTAAGGAAACACGGTCACGTGTAACAATTTATAAGTACAAGAAGGTAAGTTTCTTGACTACGAAACTGTACAATCATGTTGCTGTGAGCGTTTTTGTATCTCTGTTTCAAGTTATTTAAAATAAATACTAAAGAGACATTTTGGTACATCAACCTGAGGATCATGGCCATGACTGTTGATGTATATTCAAGTCAGGGCGATCTTTGTCATAAGATAAAGCGAAGTGACGATAGCGTGGTTTTGTTTAATGCTGCATCAAAATACACGTGTTGAACTCTTACAATAAACCTTTGCTTTTATTGAAAACTCCTTGTTGTTTTAAGACATGTAGTTAGTTCAGCTAGTTTGATAACCTCACATGTTGGCGCCCATTATATATTCAGGTTTCCGAACGCACAAGCATCCCTTCCTTCCTTCCTTCCAATGACTGTCACTTACGCCACGAACCTTACCGCGGACGCAACAAAAAACGATATCTCACGTAGTCATACGCAAGAATTGCTAGTCACCGATCACCGACATTGTGAGGTTTGGTGTAAAAACATCGGTGAGTCCGCAATCCGTTATTCCGCAACCCCCCCTGAACCAGCACCTTTACGCAGCAAACAACACATTTAAAATCCATCACTCATTTGTCGGTATGACCCGACAGCAGTGCTTAGGAATTAGTATTGAAGTGATGATAGCTTAGTTGTTAGCGTGTTCGGGTACCGCGTCGATGGACGTAGGTTCGAATCCTAGCAACTGAGTCGGAGCGCATAGTGAAGGCAAACATCGTGGTGAAACCATAGCATGGTGGTATGGCTTTGTCTAAGTCCACCTGGCTAGCTACCACCCTAGAGTAGAAAATCTATCGCTAAGTTCCTGTTGGTTTGTTCAGGTAGCTGTACTTGAGAGCCAGCCTCCTAGGTCTAGCATGTTTACCAACTTAAATCACATCGTCATTTAACATCAGTTGACATTGTGGTCGAAAGCTAAAAGCTATGAAGTATTAAAAGAAAAATTAGTCACCATCCTAGTGTTATCATGTCATCGTACTATAAAATGCTAGACAGGATGAAAACGTGTGTATTTATACTGTTTATTATATAAGAAAATTACAAGTCGTAAACGATTAATCACCTTATAAAGCGAACAGAGGCCACAGGTGCGCCGATTCCAACAATTGAGCCTTGTACACTATTAATCTTGCTCCGCGGTTCTTTCTATATATATAATAACCTACCTATATTATACCACCTATCCGCTTGAGGATATATAAGATAATGCAACCTGTATGTATGTTTGATTGTCGAACTTGGAACACATCTCAGTCTTCTGCAAAGCGGATCAGTATATTTTGAACAAAAATATACTGGGACATAAGCCCTTCTAACTTCCGTAGACCAGGGTTTTTGAGCTATCATAAGACTGTATTCCGGTTCAAGATTGATTTTGAAAGGTACCTCTTAATAAAAGTAAACATTTATCCATATTACTCCTTCAGTTATTTAAAGGACACAAAGATTCATAATTACAACTAACTTCGATCGAGTGCTTATTGAATTAATATCGTATAATTTTACTTAAGCACGAAGTTGTTCTTCAAGTAAGTTTGTTTAAGCGCTAAACGAACGCTCTCTACAAACGTTCTAGTCCCGAGGTCGTTGAAATTTAATTGTAGAAGTCTGAACACATTCTATAAATACAATTCATATTTATATAATATTATTGTAAGTTGGGAAAGTTGAGAATTTTGCGTACATTAGAACCGTTCGAGTGATGGCGAAAATTCTTACACGTTTCTGCTATAAATTAGTTGTAAATTTTGTAATTCTACTTTGTCCTGTTTGATAATGTTATATTTGATGCTTTCTCATTAAATCTCTCGACTATTCCTTTAATAGATAATCTTTATGAAAGCTCTCGGAAGTAATAGCCACGGTTGCGTTATAATATAGACGATGTCTAAAGAATGTTGATCGTATAGGATCTAATTTATGGTTCACAAAGTGATCACGGGTGCAGACTGCTAAAGGTACAAATAAAATGTTAATATCGTAAAACTAGTTTTGTCCGCAACTCTACGTGTTTTTATCACCCAGTAATTATTATGTCTCGCAATTTTATATTATCATTAATGATTCTTTATACTCTCATATTTATACATAATTTTATTAAAATCGACTGTATATATTTTTGAGGTGACTTTTCTTATAGGCTGGTAGGGAAAAAATTCCGTTACGCGTTAAACGTAAGATAGGTATGTATTTGTTAAGTATGTATAAGTGTATGTCTGAGTCTAGTGATATACTAACATGAATAAATGTTTAGTTAACTATTTATACTACGGCACTTCGTATAGTATATAGTTTATGAGCATTCTCATATATACATAATTTAATACATATAAGCCAAAGCCGCATGAAGAGACTTACACGCTATTTTTATTTTTTTTATTATGATTTCTAAAAGTGTTATTGATAATTCAATATATCATATCAATTGGAAAATTACAGATACTTCCTGTGTAAGCATAATTTCATAAAAAAATTGTATGACGTACAAACAGACAGGTCAAATTTTTAACGCCACATTCGTGCTCAGTATTATTTATGACAGAAATTATTTCTAAATTTGGAATGAAGTTCATATAGAGATAAACTGGACATTCATTAATATAGATAAAGTATATGTATAGACATTAGAAAAATTAATTCCGTGGGACAACCCTAATCCTCTAACCCTAACAACCCATTGCAATAAAAATGTTGACCTCGCATCTCTGATACGCTCTGACGTCCACGCAACTCTACACTTTTGTTTACCGATTTTGTACATATACTGCAGTATTATAATGAAATCCTTCTATATGTACTTTCTTTAGTATTAAAAGAATTTAATGCTTCACTTTAAATATTTTCTTCACTATAATATTTAAAAACTACACACGTGTTCAGAAAGCTAATTTAGCGATTTAAGTAAAACGACAAAATTCTACCGTCCCAATTCTTTAAAACATTCTTCATAATATAATGTATACCCGGAAAACTTTGAAGAGCTGAATTTTATAAAAGACCGACATGATCTAAATACTAGAAACTGTGACTAACTGGTTGTCCCATGTTTCAGAATCAGTAAGACCAGTAACCGTTTTTTTAGGTAACAGTGTTAGGTTTTACAACAAAATCCCAAAGCATATTACCGATTTGCTGGACTGTAAGTTTAAGCGCATTTCAAGCGGATTTTGCTGTCAAAATGCTATTGTAGAGTGGATTAATATGTGAACGATGGTGATGTCTGGAATTGACTCCTCTCTGTGCATCTACTAAAAACGATTGTAACGTGTTATGTATTTTAAATATATAGATATGTTAAAGGCAAAACCAGATCGAGTTTCTTGACGGTTCTTCTCGATGACTGGGTTGTTTTCCGAACCGGTAGTTTTGACGTTCATAAGCGCATTATTAGAACCTAAATTGTATAAAGTATTTTTGATTTTAAGAATGTCATTTCTATAACGTTGTGCAATAATTTATAGCTTTTTTTTTAGGTTTTTAAGGACGATTTTCTTTGTTCTTAGAAGTATTTTTATTGGCAAGAGATTTATAACACATTATTTTTTATATGCGATATAAAAGTGTCCGTCGCTGTGGAATCGGTGTCGAGCGACCGGTTGACAATGCATCGTTTTCGCTCCCAAAAATGATTCATAGCCTTGACAAACACGGCCGCCGGAGCGTTCCTTATATGGAAACTAGTTACATCATCCTGTGACGATATCAACTCCACGACTTGTGCATATGTTGCTCACAAACTATTTTATACAGAGAACAGGTTACATGACGTCGAGGCGAGGCTAATGAGGGAGAACGCTTCGCTACTTATATATTGACTAGCTGACCCGGCCTCACGTTGCTGTGGATCAGTTATTACATTTTGAATTAAAATTTAAAAAGAAATTCCAAATTAAAACGTGGCGCCATCTATGAGATATCTATTACAGTCTATCCTACAGTTTAATGTCAATAAATTAATTTAAAATACCATCTATTTGGGACTGATTAAACTTACAATTAATAACAACAATCAACATTGACAATAATTTATAATTAAAAAAATGTTGAGGCTATAAATCGAAATATAAATTATCCTATCTCTCAAGTTGGACCAAATTATACATTACCGCCAACTTTCATGAAGGTCGGTTGATTAGTTTCGGAGCTCATCGTGAACATCATGACATTGGACTTTTATGTATTTAGATTACCCATGATATTAAATAACCTTTCAAGAAAATATTACAATAAATTTGAATCCCTTAGAATCAAGCTTGAACTAATTCTACGAGATTGTTATCTTAAGTCTAAATATTTCTATTTTCTGTTTAAGGTAAGAGATGAATGAACCCGGCTTTGTTATTGCCCGCGGGGACTCTTCGAGGATTTGTTACGCAAGTAAATATATTATTTTACAAAGTTATAAACTTGACTGTAATCTATACGTAAAGATAAATTTATAACTGCCTGTTGTTTGTCTGAATTAGTCGACAAAAGGAATAAACTGATATTGACATGACTTTTACTGGCTGATAAAGAACTTTTCAGAATATTAAACGTTAATGATAACATTTAATAGGAGTGACTGAAATTGGTTTGAAGGCTAGAATGCTTAGATAGTAATGCCAAAATAATATTGCAAAAGATAACTTATTTCCTCGAGAACAAAATCTCATTAATGAACATAATATTGCTTTTTATTTCTAACTCATTGTTGGGTTGTTTGTAAAAATAATATTAAATAAAGGTGGTTTACATTTTTTATGTAAAATACAAATATATGTCATATTTATATACATCACACAATCAGCGGAGTTGACAGCAAGCCGGAAGTCAGGCAGACATGCTAAATTGTAAGGTCCAAAACGTCCAGGTTCTTTTTGGCGTCCTCGAAACCGCTGCTGACGCCACTTACCTGGGAATATATATATCATCGCGGTCATAACTGTTAGCGAGGGACAGGTATGTTTGTCAGAGAATACTGCCTCAGAATTAAAAAATGTTGCGTTAACTAATTTCAATAAAAGTACATAAATTAAAAAAAAAATCACATTGAAATAAATGTAATTCACGTGGCGGGAAGGACTTGTTTTATTGAAGCGAATTGGAAAGGTTCGCGTAGTATTGTTGGACTACTTTCTGTTAAACAATTTTTTGAATTTTCTGATATTTTTACGGTTATTCTGCTGTTCGAGGCAGAAATAAATCAAAAATAAATCTGTCCAGCCGTTCTTGAGTTATAAATGGTGTAACTAAACCGACTTTGGTTTATATATAATAGATATACTAAGCTAAGAATTAAAAGGAATTTTCGAGTACGACTAGAGGGAGTCAGCTAGTTAACTAGTTAACAACACTGAGGTATATTACTGTGATCTAGTTATGTCATGGGTTTCTTTTACTGAAAATTTAGACACATATTTAAATGAAAAATATCACAACCTACCGGATTGTAATCGTCTAGTCCGTGGTTAGCTCCAAGACTATCGATAACTCCAGGAAGCTTTTGGCCTAATCCGCCTAATCCTTGTTGGATTTTCTCAAGTCCATCGTGAGGCTTCCCTCCGAGGATCTGGCGGAGACTCCCGAGTCCCAGCAAGTCGTCATTAAGTAGAGGTAGGTCCGGTAACGATATTCCAAGCCCTATTATCGGCTTTGCTTCTACGGTCAAAGCGATGGCCAGCACTAAGATCAACTAGAAATTTATAAAAATACTTATTTTTTAATTGCTAGGATAAGCAGATTGTTGGTGACAGATTTTCAAATGGTGGGTGACGGTTTACATTGAATAACTTACTTTTGATTTTGTTTTCATGAATGCTATCACGAAGTATACTAAATTTGAAAAAATTATATTTATTTAAAGACTAAAAATTATGTGAGAGATAATCATGATCTTTGATCGCTTTACATATTCCGCTTGTGTTAATGTCTATTTGTTGTACCTAGTCATTGGAAACAATATTTTTGTTCGGGATGAAAGGGTACCTTATATTTTTTTCTGTACCTCTGACAAATTATATGTAAAATTTCATAATACTCAGTTGACTAGATAAGTCGTGAAAGCGTATCAAACAAACAAACTCATTGACATTTATAACATTCGTGATGATTCTGTTTACCGTTAAAACATTGGCGATTGAGTTTAAGATTTTTGTAAAGTTCAAACAAACCTCCAGAATTGTTTCATTTACTATATAGTTAACAATAATTATAAAGACATTTAATTTACTTCTCAATTATAGAAGTAAAGATCAATCCTAACAGAGACATGAAAGTCAATTTATACCTCCAGGTCGGAACATTGTTATTACAGACCGGAGATTGATCAATATTGAATTAAATTCAAATCAACGTAGAATATATTCATGAATGTAATATGAACGCGTGAAATAATAAAATATAACTTACTAAGTACTTCATGTCGCCGTTCAAACAAACACCCACAGTGACTGTAATATTCGTTACCGGTAGTTATATACGTCTCAGCTATCTGAACTTATCATACGAGTTCAACAATAATTGCTTTTCAAATTATTTTCTAATACCAGCGTATCGTTTAACGCGTTATAGATCTTACTTCAAATTAACACACATTTAAATGCGTTCTTACTTATTGTAAAATGTATGTATTGTTGTTTATTCTGCGGTTTTAAAGTGTTGATAGGAAGAAGTTGTAAAAATTTGCAGCCATTTTATAGTTGGAAGGAACTAGCTGTTTGGTTTTTGTTCTCCGTAATTGTTGGTAAAAGTTGTTTTCTTTACTCAACTTTTTACATCCGACTAAAGAAAACGTGAAAATTTATTTAACCACAATAATTTGATATTTGTGTATTTTGTTCATGGACAATCAGGAAAATAAAATATCAATGCCCCAAGGGAACGCCACGCTAATTTACTTCGTATCAAATGTACCAAATGGTTTATTTAATTTTAAAACTTTTACATGGATTGGTATGAATCGCTCGCGTTTGTATTTTATCGAATAAAATATGAGTCGTTACATTTCAAATTCAGTTTTATTCGTTCAGATAACATGATTAATATTTTTTATTTTCTCGTTTTTATAGAACTAGAACGAAGGTCATATTTTGCCGTTCACAAGGTTTTAGTTTTTTTTATGATCTTCAAATTTTACATGTAAAAAATTTGAAGATGTTGGAAATAAAGTAAAATATTAGGAACGACTAATATTGGATTTAGCTTGTTTTGTAATGTAACGATACAATTATCGTCAATTAGGATAGAAATAAGAAATACAATTTTAGATGTAACTAAAATTGCGGCCGTTGTCCTGCCTTAATAATAATAAAAGAACCTAAAATTCAACCACAGCGCCACCTACCGGTTCCAATTGTGAATCTAAACCATTGTTGGATCCACGTGAACACTCACAAAAAATTTCACCAAAATCTATCCAGCCGTTTAGGAGTTCAGTCACATACACACGGACAGAAGAATTATATGTATATAAAGATAAATGACATGGAGACATCCACGACGCTTTCTAATTTTTTTAATTACATTTGTTTATTATATGTACGTGTTTTATCCAAGTACTGTTTAGTAGTTTGTTCCAATTTATCACAGCCACAGTTTACCTAATTTAATTTCACTCAGTTTACCATTCATTTTAATAATCCAAATTCTGTCATTCTCCATTTAATAAATAAAAGTAAAAATAAAAGCTGTTCCGGCAACATGATCCCGCGTCGACGGGGGATCAGCAGAATCATTAATCTGCTTCATTACTCGCAGGGAATTTTAATTTCGTTAATTAATTTTTCTTCGTGTCTTTGCTTTTCGTTTATTATGTCGCAATTTGTTACATATTAAAAAAAACCATTCACTATGACCCTACAATTCCAGGACACACCACTTATCATCACAGAAACTATTGGATCCTTGGTGTCAAAATCTCTAGCGACGTTCAGGTGGTGTGTAAAAATAATATAAAATAAAGATGGTTCGGACTTTTAATGTGAAATACAATTTGTCATATTCATATACGTCACACAATCAGGGGACTCGTCAGCAAGCCGGGTGAAGCAGATATGCTAAAACTTAAGGTTCAAATCATCGAGGTGCTTTTTGCCTTTCTGGATGCCGCTGCCGATGCCACTTATCTGGAAATATACCTATATTATATCGCGGTCATAACTGTTAGCAAGGAAACAGGAGTGTTTCTCCGGCGAACTTATTTACTTATAGACCGCTCAGAATGAATAAATGTCATGTTAACTTATTAGCTGAATTCAATCCAACTTTTTTTTTAAAGATATAATGAATACTCAAACTGAAATAAATTCAATAAATGTACAAGAATCAAAATAAAAGATCTTTTAATCATATTGAATTCACGTGACGGGAAGGCATTTTGTTTATTGAAGCGAATTGAAAAGGTTCGTCTAGTACTGTTGAATTACTTTCTGTTTAATTTTTTTTTCTTTGCGAATTTTTATGATTATGCTGTTATTCGCGACGAAAACAAATCCAACAAATCAAAAATCATAAAAATCGGTCCAGCAGTTCTTGAGTTATAAATGGTGTAACTAAACCGATTTTGTTTTATGTATATACATACATACATATAAAAGTTAAGAAAGAAATGGCATTTTCGAGTACGGCTGCAGGGAGTCAGCTGGTTAGTCAGTTAACAACACTAGGCTATATTATTGTGAACTAGTTATGTAATGGGTTTCCTTCATTAGAAATTTACACACATATTTAAATAAGAAGTATGAAAACCTACCGGATTGTGATTGTCTAGTCCGTGGTTGGGTCCAAGGCCGAGGATCGCTTCGGGAATCTTTTTGGCCAATGCACCTAGTTTTTGTGGGATTTTCTCAAGTCCACCGAGGGTGTTGCGGTTGCCTCCGAGTCCCAGCAAGCCACCATTGGCTAGAGGTAGGTTGGATAATATTCCAGACCCTATTATCGGATTTGCTTCTACGGTCAAAGTGATGGCCAACACCAAGATCAACTGGAAATTTATAAAAACACTTATCAGAAATATGATTTGTAATATTTTGTAGATTTTAACGATTTAATTCAAGACACTAAGTCTAGAGAGATCTCACTCTCAAATGCAACTGCCGGAGTAAATAAATACTTAGTGATACATTTTTAACTTGTAGGTGGTGGTTACCCAGGTGGGTTTAGGAAAAAGGCCTATCATCCATCATGCTATGGTTTAATCGAGATGTTTTCCTTCACCGACTGCTGTAGCTCTTTGTAGAGAAGCGAGGCTATGTGGCACTACAGGACGTCCACGGCCTATACAACTGAGAGGTATTGCTGTTTCAAATAGTAAAGTGGTATAAATGGTTGCCTCGCGGCTGTCGTAGTGCTAACTGTTGTTGTTGGGTTTGAACCACACGGTAGGCTTTGAGTATGAGTGTATTTTAGTACCGTTAAGTGTATATTGCTAAAGTCGCTGCACAATATTGCTTAAAACACAACGTGAGAGCTCTTTTCAAAAAATCTTATTTACTTTTTTTTTTATGTCATAGGTGGCAAACGAACAGGTGGGTCACCTGATGTGAAGTGATCACCACCGTCCATGGACACTAACAACACCAGAGGAGTTGTAAGTGCGTTGCCACCCTTACGGGTGACGGGTTAGGGGAGGGAGAGGAGAGTGGAGAGGGGGTGGGAGGTAGGCCTCCGGCGCTCTCACTGACCGAACGAAACGCAACAATGCAAGCACTGTTACTTCACGTTGGTTTTCTATGAGAGGGTGGTACTACCCCGGGCGAGCCGACCCATTCATGCTGAAATTAGTAATCATTTCAGCATGGCTCTACCACCATTAAATGGTTAAATTAAATGGTGGTTAAATTACTACATATACGAAATAAAATACAAATGAATATGAATACGTTTTATTTTTCTCTATAATTGGGTTGTTTCCCGAACCGATTTAGTGATGTTAACGTATCTCGTCAGGGGTTAAATTGAATAACGTAGTATTTTGTTTATATACAATATTTTGTATTTTTAGTACAGATTAAAAAAAGTATGTGATACTACATAATCACAATGATTTTTTTCTTTATATACAATAATAATGTTTAAACGCACATCGCCAGTATTAATATCTATTTGATCTAGTCATCGTGAACAATGTTTTTCTTGGGTAGGAAAGGTACTCTGTCTTTTTCTGCACCTCTGATAAACTACATGTAAAATTTCGTAATGTTTAGTTAAGTTGTGAAAGCGTATCAAACAAACAAACTCATTGACATTTATAACATTAGTGATGATTCTGTTTACCCTTAAAACATTGTCGATTGAGTTTAAGATTTGTGTAAAGTTCAATCAAACCTCTAAGATTTGTCATTTACAATGTACTTAACAAGAATTATCAAGACATTTAATTTACTTCAAAATTATAAAACAGTGCATTAAAGTTTAATCCGAACGGAGACATGAAAGTAAAATTATACCTTCAGGTCGGAACATCGTTATTAAAGACTAGAGAGTGATCAATATACAATTAAATCCAGAGTAACATAGAATATATTCATGAATATGATATGAACGTGCTAAATAGTAAAATTTGTCTTACTAAGTACTTCATGTCGCTGTTCAAACAAACACCCACAGTGTCTGTTATATTCGTTACCGGTAGTTATATACGTCTCAGTTATCTCAACTCATCATTCGAGTTCAGCTATAATTGCTTTTTATATTATATTCTAATAACAGCGTATCGTTTAACGCGTTATAGATGTTACTTCAAATTAATACACATTTAAATGGCTTCTTTTGGTGTGTTTATTCAATTATTATTAAATTTATATATTGTTATCGTTTATTTTGCGGTTACAAAGTGTTCATTGGAACAAGCTGTAATAAAATGACCATTTTTGTATAGTTTGAAGGAACTAGGTGTTTGTTTATTTGTTTTCTGTAATTGTTCTTAAAAGTTGCTTTTTTACCTCAACTCTTTGCATCTGACTAAAGAAAACGTAGATTTATTTAACCTCTATGATTTAATATTATATGTATTTTTGAAGTGAAAATTTCTTTAGGAGCATTGAGTATTTTTTTGGATGAACAAAAATCATGGAACTCGCGTCATCGTCATCGCAAGCTGCGACGATATAAAAAATATGAAATAATTATTCGGAGTGCTATTCCATTGTTTTGAGTTTTAACTTCTACCGGTAGTCCTTATGACTGCCTCAATATTTTTATTTTCATGGGCAATCAGGAGAATAAAATATCAATACACCTAATGAACGCCATATAAACAGGAATTGAACGAGCGGACTACGTGGTGTCAAATCGGATATCTTGACTAGCATTAATTACAAATATCAATATGTATATGTTTAAATATTATAGGATTGAATTTAAAACCTGAGCGTGAACGATGATTCGGTGGTTACCCTTTCGCGGGCACCGTATTTTGACGCTGATATTTTACGTAGGCGCGAATCCTTGGGAATGAACAGAAGATCACGGTGAAGGAACTAACTATAACGCATGCTGATAGTAGTCCGGTGAAGCTGTGTTGGAAAAACATACCTCCTCCTATTATGTAACTTTACATGAGGCCATCGTCTTAGTTTTAAAACGCATTTAAAAAACTATTTATTGACATGGCAATCGTCGCATGATATTTACTAAATTAATATATTGAACAAACTGGGTACATCATGTGATCTTTGAGTTAGTGTGCAGTCGTTTGAAAATGGTATCTAACTCCGTAGATTCGTGATATCATTGTAAATGTTGTATCGTATATAGGCAGTACTGGGTTACATTATTAAGGGCATGTATAATTTTATTTTGAAATCATTGTTTAAGTGCGTCCGTGTGTTTTGTAATTTCGTCCATGTATTAGATAGTATACAGCATGCTTTGTCTGAAAACCAGCGCTACAACGCTTGCACTTGCAAACCTGCAGCTTATGCTGAGACAAACACCTTTTGAATCCATGCAATACTTGTCTCTTTATTTTTTTATGTATATATTTGTAAATATGTGTTGTATGTGCTGAAGAAATACATAATTCTTTCTTTAAATCAGAAATACAAATTTAGATACAATTCTCATTAAATCTGTTTGTTATATGTACGTACATGATCAAGTACTGTTTGATTATTTGCCCCAATTACCACAGCCGCAGTTTACCTTATTAATATCCAAAACAGGAAATCATAAAATTCACCCAGTTTACCTTTCATTTTAATAATCCAAATTCTGTCATTCTCCGTTTAATAATTACAAGTTAAAAAAAAATGAAAGCTGTTCCGGCAACACGATCCCGCGTCGACAGGGGATCAGCAGAATCATTAATCTGCTTCATTACTCACAGGGAATTTTAATTTCGTTAATTATTTTTACTTCGTGTCTTTGCTTTTTCGTATATTATGTCGCAATTTGTTACATATTACTGATTACAGTATAATAATACGGTTACAGCAATGATCCGCTGTAATGCTCCGCTCAATACAGCAATTATAAGCTCGATTTGGTCTATCTATACGTTCTTACAAATATATAATCAATCTGAAAGTTTGTTTGTTACGCTTTCACGTATTAACTTCTCAACCAATGATCATGAAATTTTACGTACACGTGTACAGAAATGAACATGGGGTACATTTCACACACAAAAAAATAGAGAATATATTGTGTAGTTACATTTCAAAGTGAGATAAATCCCATTTTAATCGTTCATATAACATTATATTTTTTTTAAGAATTCCAGTTTTATTGAACAAATTTTGCCGTCTATGAAGTTTTTAGTTTTTTTTTTTATAATCTTCATATTTTACATGTGCAACCTTTGAAGCCGAAGGACAGGACAAACCGAGGGATCAGGAAAGCCGCGAATAAAAGCTAGTGTGGTATAAAACATCTAAGGGTTCCAGTATTTGTTAATTCCGTTTCGGGGTCTTTGAGCATACATTCATGTCGAGCTAAAATAAACCGGTATTCCTCGGCGGGGACTCTAATGAAATTCACTGGTCTCCCTTACAAACGAGCTCGTTCACACTCGACGCGTCTTCATGATACATGCAAATGTGTTCGAGAGACCAAACGTTTATGTTATCATGATATTGAATCGTTTATTGCGATTTAATTTGACGTATCCTGTTATTAAGATAATCGTGCCTCAAAATTGGATTTATATGACAATATTTCTCTCAAATTTGCTTAACTAAACACTCGGGCTCTCTGTATGGTTAAAACCCACGTACTGTTTTGTTTCTCCTCGCTTCTTTTCTTTATTGTATGTAATGTTTTCTTATATAGGCTATTAAATAAGAGTTACACTTTTAAAATGTTAGTCCATGCCTATTATAAAGGCAGTGTATCTCTGTGTCTGTCCGTTAGTGCGTTTATAATTCGAAAACCATTATATCGATTTACATAATCATTTTTTTAATCATAATGTATTCGCTAACTACCGTTTAATATATGTTTTGTTACATTACGTTATACATGGTACGAGTTATGAAGTTAAAAATAAATAAAGATAAATAAAATAAATAAATAAAATAAATAAATTATTTTCTGTTTGTAATGGGTAAACTCAAAAAATATTTAACCAACATTAAAAATCCTTTGAACTATAGAAAGCTATATAGTTAGCGAGTAACAGGGGCTATATTTAGTTTGTTTAGTTAATTTAACATGTATATTTACGCGAACGAAACTGCGACCAAACTTAGTTACTGAAAAAACGACAATATTATTATTTATTCATTCATTCGAAACGCCAACATGATTTACACTAGGACAGTCCAATAAATACATTTAGAAAGAATGCTTCTATACACGTACAACCTTAATTATAGGTATATTATTGCGTGGTACTATAGCAAATAACTTAATTAGATGGTTAAAAATAAAAAACCGGTACGAATCTGTTTTCCTTACTTTATTCTAACTCACTTAAGTATATCTCTTTATATCTAGTTATATGCTGAGACTGTTTATGAAGATGTCTAGATCTGAGGTTTTGGATTCCGCATTATAAATTTAAAAAAAAATGTAATATAGCGAATTAAAAATGTTAAGTGCGACTTGGAAAATATTAAACTTAATTCAATTAAATCAATTCTTCATCATAAAAACGTTAGTCCTTCACGACATATAATTCGATCCCATTGTTCTTCTCATAATAAATATTGTGTACTAAAAAGGCCTGAAATATATTCATAAATTCAGCTATGTAGTCTTTAATAAAATTAGTTAAAAAGACCTGTTACTAATAATTCTGTAATTAAGACGAACGTCGTCGCGGACACAGCTAGTCTAACATATATGCCAACCAGATCAATCGATATGTATAAAATTGATGTCTACATGTTTGAGATTGTATCTCATATTTGAATATAAAAGTTGGCCCGCCAACGTGTTTTTCTTGGGGATTGTTTTCCTGTGATCCATTTTACTATAACTCGCCGCAAGGTGGCGCCAAGCTATCTTTTATGGTTATAAGGTTTTATATTGTAATTAAATGCGAAATTGCGTCCAGCTTGTCATTATTAAAATAGTGATAGATATTTTTTAATATCTATCTGTTTAGTATTTCTAAATAAACAATATGATTTCGTTTGAATTCATGTGTCCTGAAACTAATATTATTTCAGTAAATTCACAAATAAAGTTTTACTCTGATAGAGCACATTTGTATGGTTTTAAAAGAGCTCTCAAATTGACCTGTTGTTTGCTTCTCACGAATGTTTCTAAGTCGAGTCTATCGTCACTTCTAAATTGTAAAGCAAACAAATCGCCTGATGATTCTCACTAAACCATATTTACATTTAACATGAAGCCATATGCTCTACTGCCTTTCGGCTTGGCCTTGGAATATTACCACAGAAATACATGATTTTTTGTGTTGGCAATGATTTTTTGTTACCAAGCGTTACTTGGAAATCGCTAGCGGCCGCCCGCGACTATATTTGCGTTTTATCGTCTCGTCGTTGTTATAAAAAAAGTAACTGTTTATAATTTATGGTAATTAGTTCCAGTTAATTGACAGGGCCAAATCTCATCAGTAGCTGCTAAACAAAAAAAAAGAAAGTCGGTGTACAAATAGAGAAGAAAGATTTGACTGTTTGCTCTCTGCTTATTTCTTCCAACTTCGTTACCCGGAATTTGGCCGTTGGAGCTGAAAATGACTCCTTATCTGCTCCATATAGGGTCGCCGCTTACACACAACATTCAAGGGCGTTTAATGGACCACCAGCTGGTGTCAGAGATCAGCCACCGACCGAGAAGCAGTGGGTATGATGTGCAACACAGATAGATAGCACCATATATTCTTTTTGTGTACCTTTAACAGATTAGGTAAGGCATGACGACAGAGCTCATGGCATGGCAGGACTTATTCCAACTTACTTGTCACTAATCGTTATACTTTGGCTATTCTATACGAAGTCTTTATAAATCACAGTCAATTTTATTCTGATGTCATCAAAATCTATTTAGAAATAGGATTATGTATAAACTTTTGAAACACTCTTCGAAGTACGACGTACGAAGTGTATCTTTACATCGCAACGTGTTATTACCGTGTGTTTATAAACTTCGGATAATAACAGTAGTTCCCAAGGTTACCGGCTACAAACATATACTTTTATACGATATTAATATAGATATGTTAATTTGGTGTACGAAGTGGTGGACATAAATCGGCAACTTATTTGGAGACTTTAAATAAAAAAATGTATATCTTCTATCTATATATATAATAAGAATGTCTAACGTGTCTGTACTTGTAGATTTTTGTGAAAAAAAATATTGCAGATGTCCAGGACTACGTAATAAAATACATTTCAATCATTTTTAGAAATGTCTGTCTGTCTGTTTGTTTGAACACGCATTACTGCTAAAGTACTTCGTTCACAACAAAACCTCGAAGTATTCAAGCAACTCGAAGCAGCAAGAAACTTAAATCATATCCTCTAGTAACATTTAGTCTTAGTTTCATTAAAAGTCGGTTCACTCTATCAAAAGTTATTGTAATTCTAATGACGACACGACTTAAGTTCGAGAGAAAAGTAGATAAGTAAATGGACTTATACATTCAGATGGTTTTATTAATAACTGTTTCTTTAATAAGGTTCCAGGCGGACAAAGTCGCTGGCACAGCTCGTCACAAATAATATCGTATAACTGCGTAATATTTACTGCCAGCATTTTAAAATAAGAAATGAATGTATAAAGGAGTCACACAAGTAGAGAGTAAATTCATTAGTTTCTCATTTGCATAAATGAAACACGTGTACAAATCTTACTCTCTGTTGCTTACACAACGAGCTACACCCACGCGGATGCGCGGACGTACCTTCGCCCCGGAATCTAAATAAAAGTGGAACTTAATTACAATCCTCTGGAGCGTTGTTTCGTTCTGTTCCGGTAACTACTAGACGTTTAGTCATGTGACACAATGCTGGCCATAGAATTAGGAATGTAATTTAAGAGATATTTCATTATTTAAATATACTAGTGGTCGCCCAGTGGTTGATCTTCGTCCATAGAAAAACTTTCCATTTTTTTATTAAATCACGTGTATAGTTACAAAATAAAAAAGAATGAGGGAAAACGGATAAGAAATAAAGGAGGTAGATGTTCTTAACTGTTCTTGCACTGGCAATTTATATATAGATATAGATTTATTCCTTAATGCTTATGAACGTCATATAACTTGTAACATATAACTTGTCATATTTTAAAGTTCTACCCTACGCATCTATTATCTAGTTAACCGTATCGTTAGCTAACCATATACGCCCAACAGCCGTGTCTTAGATCTATCCACACCTCAGCTACAACACTTCCTCGAATATGAGTTGTAATCTCGAGTTAATCATTAAGGTATAGCAAAGACCCATAAAAACTCAATAAAACTTATCCAGAACAATTTATGGTCACTAAATGCAATTATAAAAAGAGAAAAAACAGCGAAATACATTTACAGTGTAAAGTAAAGTTAGCTCGGACGCTAAGGTATGATTTGAAGGACATATTATCTGTTACTTCACACGCACGCGCAATTGATGTTCGGATTTGTCTCTCACGTTGACCATTCCGTTAGTTTTGAGCATAGGCAGCCATAGGCAGATAAATCTTTACCCGAATCACCCCATATTTTATCAAATCTATTTGCCAGGTATGTGTGTAGTCAGATGTGTCGGGGTATTTTTTTCGTATATGGCCAGTTATTGTTGTTCTTTTCGGCGGTTACGCAGTCATTGCACTATCAATATATATTTTAATTTAATAACGGTGCTGGTTATGATTGAATTATTGGATTAAATTATTAATTTACATTGATATAGATGATATAGCGTGTTTCAGTACTACTGTAATATGAAATTGCGCCCTTATTAAGACAACTCTAAAAAGGTTCCAATTGTCAACGGTTCATAGTTTTAGTTCGTTAATTTTAGTTAAAGTATTTCACGCTATACGAATTATTCTACTTATACGTGCACTATTAACTCGGGTATTATTTTAGCTTTAGCAGAAGATGACATCTTTTATTAGCTGTACGACTATTATGAGCAGTATATTGCCACTTTATTAAACTAAGTAATGTTCTCTCTACGTTCTAGCTGCTTATTACTGACGCGACATCGGTCAACTATTTGAATACTAAAGTATGTTTAGAATGTTATATATTTCGATAGAAATATATTGTCTAAAATAAATGTAAAAAATAAATTTACTGTGTTCATTAAATTTGGCCTAAAGTGGAAACTTGTTCGTAACTGACTACACACTAATGAACACTTTGATGGGTTTCGCCTAAAACACTGCGGTTAGAATTCATTATCGCACTGAGCTCGCCGAAATGAGATAAAAAACTTGTGACGCCTCACAGAGAGCACTCTACTGAGGACTAAGGAGTACTCTCAATTTTGCAACTTCTATAAAGTGTTGTTAGTAGGTTATAACAATGTTACCGACATTATCTGACTGATATAGAAGTTGTTTTACACTTTAAAGTTCATATTAAGTTTTGAGCAGACAATAAATGCATATTTATAGTATGTAAACCTTATAATTTGTCATTAAAATAACAATCATTTTACTATACTGACTTATATAAATTTAAATATTGACACTGGCAAATGCTACTGCGACACCAATTGGAGAAAAAACATTTCTATTGCTATTCTACTTTACTTAGGTACGCTTGAAGGTAGTGTAAAGCACCAGGAAGTGTAAGACGCAATCTTAACCCAGAATTTCGTCAATTACTATATTAATTACACCAAATCCAATCAATTTATCCTGCTAATTTATCGGAGGTTTGGATCTGGTTTCCTAAATTATGTTATTGACGATTATCGCTGCTTTATTTTGTGCAGTACATGTGATATTACCATTGAAGCATACTCGAGGTGTCAGTAAAATGGTAGAGCTTGATGATTGTGCCGGACTTATTCTCGACAACCATACAACAAGTGTAATCTCCGCTTAGGTGTGTCGTATTCAGGAATCAGTCGATGTATATAGGTGTGTCGTACGTATTCTGGAATCAGTCGATGTATATTCCGTCAAGCGAGGCGGTAGGGTACTTGTATCCGCCTGGATTGCAACCACCATAACACTTTATTTGTCACATCCCGGGAAGAGCGAGTGTATGTCCAGCTGCCGCGAGGCTCGTATGCGTTCATGACAGCAATGATTGTAGAAACATTTTAAATATCGATGTATTTTCAGTAGTAATTATTTAGTCGTGCTATAATTAAAAAAATGTCCCAGTATTTATTTATAGGAACGCTGTGACTAATTAGTGCAGTGATATCTAGTCCCGGAACGATATCCGACACTGAGTGCACTTGACAAGATGGTATCTCAGTCACTAGTGCCGTTTTTCGTTACCTAAACAAATTCCAGATCGCTCACTGTGAAGAAGAAAGGTTTTGAGTGATAACGTGTACATATTACGTGAGGAAGTGAATGTGCTTATTACACCTGTGGGAGGGATCGTAAATTATATTAATAGTAAATATTTAATAGTAAACTTTCAACGTTTTAACAAGGAATTATGAAAGCCGTTTCAGGTTTGTTCGGGTAGCGGGTACCGATTCACCTAGTTTCGGTACCAGCCGTAGTATATTCATTATCATATGACAGTGGTCTGCAAAACGCGGCTCTTTCTCTCCTTCATTGTAGCTCTTCCGCAAAATGTCTAGTAACGGAATATTATTTATGAACTTGCCTTGAAAGAGACAAGATATTTTTGAAACACAAGCCTAGAAAAGGGGCACATTTTTAGAAAACAACGATAGGACGCCTAGGTGCTCGCAAAAAATACATATTTAGGAAAGGCGAGCTCGAGAGTACTGTACTGTACTTTTAATCCTAGTTATTTTCATAAAGATGTCTGTACAAAGCTTAAGTTTAAAAATAGGCTCTTTGAATAAACTTCATTTCTGTATTATTTATATTTGGCACTGTTAGATGACGAGTTTGCCGACCTATGAATTCTCTTGCTGGTACCCGTTGTTATTATTTAAAAGAATAATTCCAGTAATGATAAAAATAAATGTAATATTTTAGTCCAAAATACAATACAACATTATTCACGGTTCAGGTTGAAGTATTATTTATATCAGACGGGTGACTTTGATTCAAGGTCTTTGAATAAGACTTTTGACAGCATAATCACCTGATAGATACGAAACATTAACAGGTGTCAGGTGGCAAATGATAAAACGCCTGCCAACGAGAAATAAACGTTTAGTTTACTTTGCTATAACATTATGAAAAGGCGCTCTTGGTCCTTAGAATATATATTAGTAGGTGAGTGATTTATATTATTATTAATACTAGCTGACCCGGTAACGCGTTGTTGTGGTTCAGTTATTGAAAAATAAATTGACAAATTAATACGTTGTGCCGTTTATAAGATATCTAAAACAGTCGGTCCTACAGTTTTCTGTTAACAAACTAATTTAAAGCGCCATCTGTTCGAGGCTGATGCAACTTACAGTTATTGACAATAATTTAATTTGTAATTGAAAAATATTCCATTAATCCAAATAATAGGCCATCAATCCAAATATAAATTATCCTATCTCTTAAGTTGGACCACAATATACATAAGTACCAACTTTTATGAAGATCGGTTGAGTAGTTTCGTAGCTCATCGTGGACAAACATCATGACTCTGGTTTTTAATATATTTAGATTATTCTTTTATTATAATATCTTTCTACTTGTACTTATATCTATTAATTTAAAAATAAATAATATATTGCGCTAATGGCAGATTATCATCTCACAGAATGTACTTTCTCATTTACACTCGGATTGAAAAATGGCTGATACTTCTAAATATGAGAAGTAGATATCTAGCTCTTTCATATTACACAGATAGATTATGATATACGATTAATTTCAGCTACCCGATATAATACAATCATTTTTCATAAGAATTAAAAGCTTTTGTCTTGGCAGTACAGTGTGTTGATAAGACAGGAGCTTAATGTACTAACATTTAGAGCTCGTTTAGTAAATTGCCACCATTCTATGATAATAGAGAGTGTTATATGATAACAAAAAATTGAACGGTTCTACCTAATTTATTCT
The DNA here is from genome assembly GCA_015888305.1 of Antheraea pernyi. Lineage (NCBI taxonomy): Eukaryota > Metazoa > Arthropoda > Insecta > Lepidoptera > Saturniidae > Antheraea > Antheraea pernyi. Next base: position 455,875 of record MU159019.1, read on the forward strand.
AATACAATAGTGAATTTTACGTACAGAATAGAAAATATTTTTAATATTTTTTTTTTTTTTTCTTCTGTATAAGTTAGCGTTTCAGTATTTTAACTTGATTTTAAAGTAACGAAAATAGTAAAAAAAAACAATACGTAATTAACTTTTTAATTAATAAAGCGCAGTTCTTATTTATTTGAATTTCTTTAACATGTAGAACGAATTACTTTTACTGTAATATCATGAATATTTTAACAACATAACCAAAATATAATTTTATTCAGAAAACGAGTCAACGAAGATAAGATATGTTAAGGTAAATAAACATAAGTTAAATTTTAATAATTTTGAACAATGTGCAACTTTGGTTATTCATATCGATGACGAGTCTTTCTTTCATCAAATGTACCTAAACGGTTAAAAATGTCCATTTAACCGCAAGTTACATCTAGTTTTATAATCAAATTCTTCACTAAAATAAAGAATGTGACTAAAATAACTTATATACTTTGAGAAATATTTCCGTAGCGTGGTTTTAAAAATATAAAACGAAGTCATTTAATAGAGTAGACAGACATAGAATTTTATTATAAACACTACGTTGACGAGCGACTCGCGTGTTGAGCTGACGTAAAGATTACAGAACGACCAAACACTTACGGTCTGCTGATTGTATGTCATTAGAAGATATATATAGGTCTTATCATTTAGACAGTTTTGTAGTGAAAGAATTATATGATTGAATAAAGGAAAATTTTATTATTACATCTACCAACCACTAGCCGTCTCAAATCCCTCTCAATCTTAAAGTTGGAATTTCTCCAAGTATATTATTTCATAGACTTTTTTATATCTAATCGCTTATTTATGCTTAAATGTAACGGGTATTCTAGTAAGGAAAATGTGATATACAGTTACAAAGTTTATATAACAGACTAGCTAACCCGGCCAAGCGTTGCTGAGGCTTAGTTATTACCTGTTGAATTATTTCAAATTACAACGTGACACCATCTATGAGATATAGATATAACCAGGCCTTTTTTCGTGACCCCTTTTTTGGGGTCACGCTAATTCTTGAAAATTGTAAATCCATTTTTTTTTAGGACTTCTACTACAGAGACAAACCATTTGACAAAAACCAAAGACTTTGTATTTGATAACTTTGAGCTATTTAAAAATTTTTTTGTTAAGGTTCCAAGATTGATTTTTTAAACCCTATAATTTTTTCAGTTTTTATGGCAAGTTTGCGAAATTTTAGATATTCCCTTTTAGGGCACTGCAGGGACCCCGCGTGTCCCTACAAAAAGTCTTCTGATATAACACTCTCTGACAGTCCGTCCTACAGTTTTCTGTCAACAAACTAATTAAAAGCGCCATGTGTTCGAAACTGATGAAACTTACAATTGTTAACAATAATCAACATTGACAATAATTTCCTTTATAATAAAAAAATATTAAGGTAACCAATCGAAATACAAATTATCCATCTCTCAAGTTGGACCAAATTATACATAAATGCCAACGTTTTATGAAGATCGGTTAAGTAATTACGGGGTTTATCGTGGACAAACATCATGACACTGGATTTTTATATATTTAGATATACAAACGGAACGTGAAACGAGTAAGCCTTTCAAATCAAGCCGGCTTGAAAGAACCCATATCTAACGCGGCAGAACTCGTTGCGTAAAGTTAATATACCGGGATGAATGTTATATATGTCGGGTGTAAGCTCGTGGGAGGTTGAAATTAAAATGTTCACTACTGTTTGATATGTCTGTATAAATATTTTGGAATTCATCATTATAACGGGCTGGTATAATGTTAATTACTTTTTATGGAAAGAATGTATCATGATACAATAGTACGTTTTTTTAATATCTGATTTATTTCTATTTATAATCTGTTTTTAAATTTGAATTAATCATTTATTTAGGTTAGTATAAGCGAATCTCTACTTTAAGTATCACTGAGACCCATAGTGATCAAAGACATCATTATAATCCGGCATTATGTCTAATTATGTTGTGACAATGATACTTTGAATATTCTTTCTTATCTCCCAGCGTAAGCGGATAAAACCAATAGTTAGTCATAGATTAAATCACTTCCATAAAAGATTCAATTTATGCGTTTTATATACAATAATTAAACAGTACCCGTGTTACAAAAAAGTTAAATACGTATTGAATACTTGCTTTAAAAAACTTGGGTACTTTCTTATTAAATGCACCGCGCTCGTCGAACATTCGACATCTTACTCTTTTATCTCTGTTCGGTTAGGTTAGACGTGCGATAAACTGCCGGGGAATAGACGCAATGTCAGTTCGGCAGCTCCTGCTCCCCGGCCTATAGGTGATTGAAGGCACCATGGGGTTTTAGTCCGTGCAAGTCGGACATACCCCACCCTCAGCTGCCCGGCTAGGGTGGGAATCAGTAGTGATTTCCCTATATAAAAAAAAAAAGACGTGCGAAAAAGGATAACGCGAGCTTGCCGCGGCAGCGGTCGGCGAGCGCGGTTCATTTAATATGAAAGTACCCAAACTATTTTAAAACAAGTATTTAATACGTATTTAACTTCTTTGTAATAACACGGTATATATTTATAGTAATTTGTAGTCGGTATTTATCGAAGCAGCGTCCGCTGTCATCTGCCTAACAATTTCGCTGATATAGCCATTTTTAATAACTCTCTTTATTACGTAACTTCATGAAATATAAAGTATAGAAAATTATACTAGTAATATTTATTTTTTTGTAACAATCCTGATATCCAGCCATACGATAAGTAGGAATAATATCCGGATAGTATGTGAGTGGGATACTTAAATAAAACACCCGTCCGGTCATCGAAGTTAGCGTCGCTCGTGAACTTCTGAAATCAAGATATACTCCTGAAAGTGTACTCAAACCTCGTGAGTTGGCGAGCGAAATTATTTTGGAAGTCCCCTTAATTTCCATAAACCTTTTAGAGAACTGTCGGAGGCCGAGTTAGCGTCTTGAAACTATTTTTTTTTATCCGCAAAACTTCAAGCCTCGTCGGCTCTTCGGCTCTAAAGTTAAGTTTATACGTCTTTGAATTTAATTATTTTGTGGGAAGGTATTTCAAAATTTACTTTGAAGTAATTTCTAAACTTGTAGACTTATCTCTTTTGTTTCTAGTTGAACGTTGAGAGGTGTAGGATGGCTGTAATTTGAACCAGTTGTATCTGTAGAACTTTTAATAATGAGATCAGTTTTCAAAGAAGTGTTTGAATTATCGTTTAAGCCTATTCTTAAGATAAAAGACGTTAGAAAGATCTTCTCTTTTATTATTATATACGGTGTTAGGGTATATAGAGGCATATACATCTTTGTTGCAGAAGGTTTTTACAATAACAACTGAGTGAGTAAATGGTAATTGTGATGGTCACAGCCGGAGGATAAAAAAAACCGAATTACTTTAAACTCAATGTATTTTAAACTAGCGGACCCGGCGGCCGTTATCCCGTCCTGATAATAAAAAACCTTGGCAAATTATTTAAAATATTAAAATTATTACCTAAATCTTCCTCATGGATCACTTTATCTACTGGTGAAAACCGCATGAAAATCCGTTCACTTGTTTTTGAGTTTATCGCGAAAAGACAGGCAGACGTAGCAGAATACTTTGTTTTATAATATGTAGTGATTACAAAAGTAATCTAAAACTAAATAAACTTTAATTATATGTAACTGCTGCCGATGCTGGGCTAATACTTTCGAATGACCACCTGGTCAAATAGTTCATACAAAAATAAAGCAATGAGGGAACGGAGGAATCGGGTTGCCGAACGTTTCCACTGAAATTGCTGATTCCACGCCTTGTGCACCTGGGAACCCGGGTCCCATCTAATGTTGCTCAGCCATTATGATGCGTTGCCATGGTGTAACTCGGTATTCGAAATTAATATAAACAAAAATAGTGTAGGAAGTGTACACAACACAATTTTCTCATGGTGAAAATTGCGTAAATTAGCTTCCCGTTGTCATCTTGCATGGTGTTGCAGACGTCAGATTATTTGTTAAAATCAGCCGTCTGTGCTAAATTCCATGCGGTGCAGCGTGGCTTTGCAGAAAGAACTGTGGCTGGATGCGAACCCTGGGTCGCGCGTCTTATAGATAGGGAAAACGGTTATGTTTCCAAGCCTCAAGCCGCTAGGCTAACGGTACGTTCATGAACTTTTCGAATTTATCGAATGGCTTACTATACTTTTTACATAAATTTGAAATATAATAATCCTTTAGCTATCGAAAACCCATTCACTGTTTCAATGTTTTTTTTTAAATATTTTATTAGATCAAAATAAAAAATATAATTTATTACGCCATCTATTGGCTACGCGTTAAACTAAATGTAAGCAACGTGTATATTTGTTACTACTTATCAATAATTTGCTAATTGAATTGAACTAATATTACTATCAAATATGGTTTTTAGACTAGTCTAGTAATCGCCCTTGACTTCGTCCGCGTTAAATTGCAATATATAGTTTGATGAAAAATTATCTAAGTATAGCGTGGTACCATTCTCTGGCGATAGCGCATTGGATAGCATGAAAACCTATGTAAAAGTATTTTTACTTTTAGCAAGGCAAAAATGGTAATGTAAAATAAAAATTCTTAAAAAAAATATTACTGTATATTAAAATCTTCATATTTTCACGATCTAATTCAAAATTACAATATATTGTTTTTTTTATTTGAGACATGAACCGCCAATATTTACACAATTACCAATGCGGTTGATGCCTTCACACAAACTCCTTTATCTATGCTTCATATTTTTTAACGAAAGTATTTAGGCGAACCAACTTTCATGGTGATCGGACACACAGTATTCGAGTTTATCCATCGTAGATAGATAGCAACATTAAATTTTATGCATATATTTTAAATAAGTGGGACTGTGATGTCTTTTTCTAGTTTATGTAATAAGTATGACTATATTATTATTTTTTTAATTTTATTTTCGTGCTATGTCTTTTTTCATTTTACATTTCATCAGGTGTAACGACTCACAAACTGTGTTCTAAGCGTATATCAGCTTCACTGCTGCCTATGACATCAAATATTAATAAACATTTATATAGATAACTTGCAAGTAGTAGCATTAGCAACGTTCTAATTATCCTTTTTGGTATAGCGAATGAAGTCATGAACACTGTCTTGTAAAACAGTTAACACATTCGTGTATATATGAGTAATTTGATGCGTCGCGCTCGAGTCCGTTGACTTTTGAATTATTTATTCGGCTGAGCGCTAGGCCTTGTTATTTGCGCCTCCATCCTTATTCATGCCGTGTGTTTCTCCCCGCGTCACTCTCTATTGTTAATCTTCACCAGTTCACCGTCTGACACCTTCAATTATGTTACATGTTCGACTAACGTATGATATAGGATAATGTACATGTAAATCCACTTTCCAGGTGTTTACCTAACTACATAATCCAAAATACTTAATGTAATTTAATATACGATGCATGGTTATAGTGACTGTCGTTATACTATATCAGTGATAACTGCTTCTTCTGAAGCAATAAGAGAATGTTACATATTAATAAATGTCTAACTGTGATATCATTATTTAACACAAAGTTATTAAAGTTTTAAGGTATTACGTTTTATAAACCCAACAAAAGATTTAAGAAATTTTGTAAGTATATGTTTTCTTTTATTTATTTATTTTGTTTATTTTCGGTACATACGATGTATTATTACAATAATAAGCAACGCAGATGAAGTCGAGGCTTATTAACTTAAACTCAATTTCGAGAATTATTTCTGTCCATTCCAGTATGATATAGGTCGTGATGGTAGATAAATAAATAATGATAAAATAACTACTTATTAAGCAACCTTTTAATAATAATGTCATGATGTAGAAAACCATCAAAAATACGAGGTCCACTTGTGCTTGATTGTTTTCCTTATCAACTGACTTTAATTAATTTTATTTTCGTCCCATTAATATACCTCAGCATAGCTTATATTTAAGAAAAGAGGAAAAAATACACTTATTACGCTTGCTTAATGGATTCCGTCATTTTTTTCCATGAATGTCATTCTAAAAATATGTTTAAGTGAGTCTCTTGATCATTAATTAATTGTATTATTTATTTTTATCATAACATATGAAACTGTTCGTTTTTCATAACTTGAAAATTTAAGTTTATTTATTTCTCTTAGTATAAAATCACATAAACGTCGAAAAGCTGTATTTTTTGCTACAGTTTCACTTGAAGCTTGTTCAATATCCTCGAAAAGGCTATTAGTAGTTGGTGTGATCGCCACGCAGCGCTAGCGAGTGCCATCGCCATATGTCACCGAATGAATGTATCTGGGTCAGACCGTAGTAACCGCACTCTGGCCGACCGCGCCAGCCTGATATAATGACGCTTCTTTACTGTATCTCCTACCTCAAGCTAATGCTTTTATATAACTTTGTGTGCATATGCTGTATTATTTCGTGTTGTTTGTGCCGCACCTGTTAATTGTTAATATATAAAGTTAATTTATAAAGAATAAACATTTTCCTTTTATAAAATGTGTAGTCATTATTAATTATTCGAAAAAGTATTCATATTACATTACGTGGCGTCAATTGTCTGTTTTTATTTTAAAAGTAGACAACCCTAATTTCATATGACAATGAAAACTGTCAAAGTTTATATATATATATATATATATGTTCCTATAATAATATATATGCAAGTAATCAGATTGTATCCCAGATTCCAATCAGGGTCCGAATTATTAATGAAAATCGGAATCGGAAATCGGTCACAACATCTATTAGAGGCCTATTACGATATTGCTTCCGGTGAATTATATGCTTAACTTGATATATTATTATTTGCAGGAGCAGCTATTTTATTGCGGGATTGAATAAATATATTACAGCTTTTTATTCCATTTTAACAAGGTGCGATTTACATATCTTTATTAATAAACTAGCTGACCCGTGCGACCGCCTACAAAAAACGGAAAGGAACTACGTTTCAACTGGAGGTCCATGGACCTCTCAAGCTTTTTTTACATTACTGCCAATATACGTAGGTTAGTTTTTATTTTAATTGAACCCGGTAGATGATGTTACGAACGGGTTGTAGGCTTATTGGGACAGAAGTTACTGGGACAACGTACTGGGAAGACATTTATCGGCAATATATGTAGGTTATTTGTTATCTTAATTGGACCTGGTAGGTGATGCTGCGAACGGGTTCAAAACATATTTTAAAATATTTCTCACATACCAACTGGGTATATGTTTGAGTGAGTCCCTGGATAGTTCGGATTCACAATTTGAAACAGTAGGTATCGCTGCAATCGGGATTTGAGATTTATTTAGATTTTTCACGTTTAAA
>MU159019.1:464993-512113 GCA_015888305.1 Antheraea pernyi
GTGGTCGATAATTATGTACAGAAATGTCATGTAGGCGTAGCTCAGTTGTAACGTACGGGGCTTTATATGTTTCGACGGAGCCGACGGTTCGAATCACGGTGGTCGTTTTTTTTGGTATTTTTTTTTAAGTAGCATATGGAAATATAGCTTAATTTTTTAGCTAATCTGTCTGCTATATATAGCACAAAGAAAATTTACCAAAATTCGTCAAGAATATCATGAACTACATTTTTTTTACTTTCGTCCGTTATCCTGGAGAATCCCTTGCGTTTTATGAGATAAAAAGTATCCTAGATGTAACCTTGTAATATTGGTTATTACTGTGCCAAATTTCGTCTAAATTGGTTCAGTACTTTCAGAGTAATACGTGTTTAAAGGGACAGACAAACAGGCAGATCCTGGAGAATCCCTTGCGTTTTATGAGAAAAAAAATATCCTAAATGTAATCTCGTAACATTAGTTATCACTGTGCCAAGTTTCGTCAAAATCGGTTCAGTACTTTCAGAGTGATGCGCGTTCACAGGGACAGACAGACAGACAGACAGACAGACAGACAGACAGACAAAAATTTTAAAAGGGTTATTTTTGGCTTCTATATCGACAACAAAGCCTACCCCCATCAAAATTTTCAAAAAATATTTAATGTACAGATTTGACCCTGCTACAGTTTTATTATAATATAGAAGATTGATTTACATTATTAACCGGTAAAAAGGAAAAAGTTCGCGAAGTTTGATTCTAGGAGGAAGTAATCACTGAAACTATTGATTCCATTCAAAAATATTATTTTTTTATTATACCACGGCATAATGACTGCCCTATGCCTGATGGTAAGCACAATACAATGGCGACCACCGAGAGAGAATTTATCCATCGCCGGTCGCCATTGTCATGCCGGCCTGCGAAAAGCTGGATATGCATAAGCTGATCCCGAAACGCGACCTGCAGAAGCGAATCACTATGACGGGCTTTTTCCATATACATGGTGGTTGCGACCCAGTCTGTCTGTAAAATCCTACCACCCCGCAAAAATGTATAAAAGCTAAGTTCAAGTTTATTTGTGGCTATAGATAGGTCCTTTGTTCTTATTAATGTTAATTTTATAATGAAGTCATGAATAAGAAATTATTGAAAATAATATTCTTCTGACAATGACCAGGCGGTTTTATCCGCAACCTGCGAAGAAGTGTTATGAAACAAGCAATAGGTGTAAAAGAGATAGAACTTTACAATGCTTACACTCGCAGTCACGATCCGAGCTATGAATATTAATTTCATTAACATGACACCGTTACAATATTGCAATACAGTACAAAGCAGCAAATTACCCAACAATAGAATAACGCACAGCAATTTATAAAAACAATAGTTGTTAAATTACATTATTATTTATAATAAATAACGCTTTCAAAGATCGTACACATTCTATAAAAAAAACTAAACTATTTTGAAATTATAATTCATTTAGTAAAATGACGGGCATCTTACTAAAAATTCCAGAAAGATTTCGCGACAACTCAAAGTTTACATTCCGTACATAAAAGTTTATGAGTTAAAACATAAAAACGTTACATTAAATGTTCTGTGCGAAACGCACTGTGTAGAAGTTACATGTATTTAGTGCTATAAAAGTGAGTACTACTACTGAAAATAATTAAGCGACCTGGATAGTTGATCCTTCTGGCGCTTTTAATGGCTCAGTCATCCCGGTCAGTAATGACTCGATCCTAGTTACTAGCTCTGCGAAATTAATGCTATAACTTACGTTATAGCAAGTTTTTTTATTAGTCTTAGGTAAAGTTATTCAGGCTAAGTATGAGTGGGTTCGTATATCTTACCTATTCAAAGTTTTCTACTTAGATCTACGTAATATGTTCAATCAAGTGAGAAACGATGTAGGATGTGAAATTCCTAAACGCTTTAAATATCAATTTAAATTATGATATAAAGAATTGATATTAGAAGAAGGACGAAGACTTGATAAAGCATGTGGTCAGATATAACTTTTCAAAATCAAAAATACTTTATTCAATCTAGACACTGAGAAGATATGAACGTCAAAGCTACCACCGTTTCGGAAAACAACCCAGTCATCGAGACGAACCGGCAAGAAACTCGATCTTGTTTATCTTTTCATGATACATATTTTTACAAAAATATTTACATTCGTTTTTGGTGGATGTACAGAGAGCGGCGTCATTTCCAGACAACACCATCGTTCACATATTGATCCATCTTATAAAATAGCCTTTAGACATTGAAGCCCTTGACATAGTGCTTGGACTCACTATCCGACAAATCGGTAATGTGCTTTGGGATTTTTTTTATGTAATCCGACACATCTAAATAATTGTTATCGGTCTAAGTGAGTCTGAAATATGGAATTACCAATTTGTTACTGTTTCTAGTATTTAAATTATGCTGGTAATTTAATAAAACCAACACTTCTAGGTTTTTGCGGACATACATTAAATTATCAAGAATATACATAATTATAATAATACATAATCTACTTATGATCTAAGATAGACTATTTGTTTCAAAAGAGAATGAACGTTTGCTTAGTCACATAGAAGCTACATGCTCAAAGCATAATTATGCCTTGTGTAATCCGTAGCTAATTTGAATCATCACATCAGCCTGTAAGTGACCCATGCAGGGTCATATGCCTCGTCTCAAAGGAAGGTATGGGTATAATCACTACGCCCGCCCACCAACGTATTAACGACTTCAACACGGAGAAATTCACAATTCCATATTTTTTCATATACAGTGATACTACAAGAACATTGTTTTGATTCGGGTTTTGGCATGGTGTTTTCCTTCACCATCGTCCGATTAGTGTTTCGAATTTATATGCTTAATGTACGCGAATTTCGAAAAATTCGTTTTGACATTCCACCGGTCAAAACTCTCGACCACCACGACTTTTAGTTTTAATCAATTTTATATAATATTTAAATAAAGCAGTACAAACTTATTATTTTTATATTGTATCAGTGGGAGAACACAATTTCATCTGCATTCAATTTACCTAATATTAACTGTAAAATATAGCGTAGCGTCACCTAGTACTCAACTTACTTGGTGATCGAGAAGCAGTGTCGAAATATATCGTTCTTCGATATAACAACATGTATTAGCTAATAGTAAGTAATTTCACTGTCAATTTATTTCATTTACTTATATTTGGTTTATGTATTTAAAGTTGATATAATTGCTTATTATTGATGTCTAAATAAGATATAGAAGTTGTTTGTAAAAGCTAAATAAATTAGATTTTTCATTTACTCTATAGTGACTGTGCCCAATCTCTGTGTATATTAAATGTGTATATCTCATACACTATCTGGCAATAACAGCACCTTTTGTTTAGATTTACACGCTTTGTTTCCTCCAGTGATGAGACGGAGCTTGTTATAAGAGAAAAGTATAAATTATTCATTGGTATTGAAACCCCAATGGTAAAACAATATCGAATCTATTGATGTTTTCTAGGTATCATTATGGGAATTAAAGATGATACTGGATTCTGATTTGTTAACGTTGTCGTTTTTTTAAGTGAAGGACATTTTGTGATCCCTGGAATAATTTTAATTGACTATGGTCAAAAACAATTTGAAAATTTGTCGCTAAGTACCTGTGTTTCGGCAGTTCCAATTTAGAGCCATTACCTCCTTCTTGATTTAGCGGGTTAAACGTTAATACCTTAAATTACAGTTTACAGCATTTAAGCTCGTATATAAACACTATTATAACGTTATAAAGTATTAACAAACACGACAGATCAATGAAAAATATTATAATCAAATATTCTTGATTATGTCCTTGAAGACGTATCAAGAACACCTCAATAGGAATGCGTTTGAACGCGAAGCCGAAACACTGGCATCGTTTCTGCAATGAGCAATTCTTCCAGTGAAGAAAAACTGAGAAAACCACAAAATATTGGAATAAAGCATTCTGCGGTGTTAAATTGAGCATAAATAATACTCTCAAAATGAAAATCAATCATATGTGTTGTCGAACCACTTATGATCTATGGTAGTTGGTTAGATGAGTTTGCAATACAACACTATCCCATAACAAAAGAGTATACAAAAACATAGAAGGAAAAAGAGAGGGCCTTCCTTTTTTACGTCTGTTAAAAAAACCTCGCCAACCGCTCATACCTAGTTTCAGAGTCCATTGGGACGTTCTCCGCATATCGTATCACTGAGTAGGAAATGTTGGAGCGGCCACAGTCTAATGCAGCACTCGCACGGGATTGCTCCTTTATTGAAAAGATTAATGTATGTCGCGTGCTTTATATATCCAGAAAATACCATTTTCCATTTAAGATAGAACAACTATTTTCAATTCACTATAAAAAATAGTCATAACGTTGTCTGTGGAGAGCACACCGTCTCAAAAAGAGATATAATAAAGTAACTACAAGTATGAATGAATACTACTACAATACTAAGAATACTTACACAATATACATTCTACTATACTTCGACTATGTATTACAACAAAAAAACGCATAGCGCCAACGAAATTACATTCTACGTATTAATTACTCAAATCGGCGGCATTGAATCTCTACCGTCCGTAATCTTTTTCTATCCTAATTTGGTATTGACGTTTCCATTTTAATCCCAATAATTTTTAATCTTTTTTGATCGGATTAAAGATTTTCATTTCGATATTGAAAAAAATTTATATAAAGTGTATCAAAGTCGGAATAAATACTCTCGAGATCAGTATAAGGTAGGTGTATTGTTTTAACACCTAAATTCACGTTTATATTTCGTTTCGTTTTCGCTAAGAATAATATGTGCCTAGGTGGGTAAACAATCTCCGTGTTATTACAAAAAAGTTAAATACGTATTTAATACTTGGTTTAAAAAAGGTTCCTACTAATTGTACCACGCTCGCCTGCGGCAAGTTCGCGTTATCCTTTTTCACAAGTCTAACCTAACGTAACCAAAGCGAGACAAAAGAGCAAGATGGCGAACATTCAGCGACTGCGGTGCATTTAATACGAGACCTTTTTAAAGCCAGGGTTCAATACGTATTTAACTTTTTTGTAATAACGCCGTCTATGGCTAACCTATATAATGTTACGATGCTACCAATAGTAACTAAGACATAAAATAGGTTCATATTAAATACGTAGTTGTGGATAAAATTATATTAATCGGAGTAATATCTTTAAAGAGAAATTTGAGCTTGAAATATAATTTATACATTTTTATTATTATGTACATTTAAATATACAAAACATTTTTTCGTGTGCATTATAAAACATTTTAGACTGCATCAAAATCCAAGGTGACCAGGCTGTTGCTGGTTTAGATATCGGACAAATATAAAAAAAATCTTTTTTTTGTAATAAAATATTGTATTTCTTTGATACATTATGCTTTTAAGGATTATATTTGATTTTACAAAAAATATATCTAAATAATACACAATATAGTCTTTACATTTCAAAATGAGCCAAGTCCAATTTTAATCGCTCATATGAGATCTTAAATTTATTTAAGATTTTTAGTCTTTGTTCACCGTGAACGAAGTTCAAATTTTACATGTTTAAAATGTGAAAATCTATAAAAAACTTTAATTTTTTTAATTTGGCTCAATTTGAAATGTAATCATTCAATTGTAGTTTACCTGCAGTTTTATAGCGGAAAGTCGAATGCGGTAAACTCAAAGATATCTCCTTAGAATAATAACGCATAGAAACCAAATCGGTGCATAAAATTTGACGCTAATAAATTGGAGCCAGAAATGGATCCCTACGCCTGCCCGTTCCATAGTGTACAATGTCCCGTCGTTCCGAACGCATCTCTCAGAAAATAAATAATTATGACGGTTTGTGCAATTAAATGCTGTCACAATACATCTGAAAATCATAAGAAGTGTGTTAACATCATTTTTCGCATATAAGCTATCGACATATTATAGTATTTCAACGATTTACGTTAATAAAAACAATTGCTTTATTCCATGTTTTGTAAATGCTCAGTGTTGCTAGATAAGGAAATTACTTTCCCATTTCAATTGACGTTAGTGTTGAGATTAATTATTTTTTATTAAAGGAACATATTTAATTAATTAGATTTTATATGTATAAGTAAAATACGCACGCCATTATGTAGTTTACAAATATTACATACTTGAAAATGAGTTCGTTAAAAGTTGACGTCTAAATGAACTTTATTATTATCTATATTTTTTTTTAACCTTCAATCAATAATAATATCAATAAAATTTTAACATTTATTGCGTTTTGTTGTTCAAAGGATTCCTACTGATCCTAAGTAATTACAACACTAACCGCCATATACTTAGTCGTTTCTTCGACCTCGACTACGTTGTTGTATGGAGTGTATGGTATATAACATCAAAATTGTTTCTTAAGTGTTGAATTTAGGCAAAAGTAATGACTACTTAGACGAGGTAAGCAAAAAAATAAAATACAAAAAAAAACGCGTCGGTTTAAGAAATAATGCTTTTCATTTTCACCGGTTGTGGGCAACCTACATTTTAGAGGCAACCCTTTTATATCGTGGTGTGTGTGTGTACTCGTGTAATCGCTTGCACCCATGTACGATTTTATGCTTCACTTTTGTAGTCACCTAAAGTACCGAACTATCTTTCTATGCGTTATTATTCTAAGGATATCTCCTAACTTTTCAATATATTACAGGAAAGTTATACTATGCCTGGAATGATTGAGAACAAATTTGGAAAAGATTTTAGTTTTCAAGAATCCTTTTGTTTCCATCCATTGCAGGGTAAAATATAACTTAAAATATAGCTTGAACATTTACTATGCATTAAAACGGATATGTGCTATATATTTGTCTCTAAGTGTGTACAGTATAAAAATACATTGAATACACATTTAAATTAGCAATATGTAGGGGATTTATACAATTTTTTTTTCAATAAAAAAATGGTTAAAAATTATAAATGTTACTTCTTGTTCATTCTTAATTTTATTAAATAAATATCATTTATAATAATCAAATGATAATTATCTAAATAAAATAATCCAATTGATAACTCATATTTGTTAATAGAATATGTTAATTTACTTGTACGATACTACAGTTAGAACTGTAACTAAGACGTGAATAGCAGGTATATAAAGCTAAATAGGGTGCGACCAACACCCGTCACAGTGTTTAACTTTTGAGTTATCACCGTATACATGTTCTTATAGGTCTAGCAAGATCACCGTTGTTTTTTGATACCACTATGCTTACTATAAAGTAAAGCTACTTTACTAACTCAGTATTTACTAGAATGAGAATCGCTTTTTAATAAGGTAATCTATACCTATAAATAAATTAATAGAGGCCTGCCGTTATGGGCGCATTATGCAAAAACTACTGAACAGATTTCGATCATTATTTTTGTTTTTCTTCTTAGAAACTTTATATAAGTTTAAGTTTAAGTAAAAGAATATGATTACATTTCATTTAATATATGCATTTATATATCGTTTATACACTATATATATACTTTTCAAAGCACTGCGCGCTCAGAGTGATGTGTGATGTAAAGCAAGCGGTGTGGCGCGTGTGCGTAGGAGGGGGAAAAACGAAGTAAACGGATTAGATTGTGTTTGCAATGATTGAGGATGGAAGAAGTGGGTAGTCCGGTGAAGCTGTGAAGACCTTGCCAGGTCAATAGCGTAGTCAGTTCGAAAAAAAAAAAAAAAGGAAGAAGTGACTAATGAAAAAACGGGAATGTTTTGGTTTATCTGCGGGTATATATATATTTTTGTGTAGTCAAAGTTTGTTGTTGTTGAATGTTTTTGTTCAATAATAATTTGTAAAATTAGGGAAATACAGAGTTTAATCAATGAAATACTTTATTGTCAACAATCGTTTAGATATTTTGTAAGCAAAATTGTTATAATTTTTTCTAATGTTGTTCTCTTTAAATAAAATATGTTGTTAGAAGTCGCGGGTAACAGCTAGTTAACTCATTTTTGTATCCAAATAAACAAGGCAATTTATTTAACAAGCTGTATGTATATATACGAGAACTAAATTATTTTTCATCCCAATTATACGGTCTGGCAGTTCGGCTCATAACATACGAAGATAACTTATTAACAAACTCACCGAAACATGATAGTACTACTTAGTAGCGAAGAATTGAGTTGTATTTATTTTATAAAAAATATATATTCTCTTGACAAACCGATGCATTACGTAAGCAAATTTACAGCATTAGTGACAGGTACTGGAATGGCCATTGACTAAGACCCACGCACACTGTGCTCCTAGCATCTAAGCTTGGTTTTCTTTAACAAGGATCTTGTCACAGCACAGAATGAGGGATATAATGTTGAGCGTTTTTATATTGTGTAATATGTGACTAGCCGATGCTCGAGATTCCGTTCTGGCCTAGTTTTGTTGATTCAATGGAACTATATATATTTATATTATAAAGTTTATGCATGTTAGATAACGATGGCCTAATATAGTCATCATCTTCTTAGACTTATCCCACCTAAGTAGCGTCGGCAGTACATGTTTTCCTCTTCCACTCTGTCACCCTATCAGATATCATCTCAATATTCATACCTTTTATACACAACACTTTTCACACAATCTATCCAAACCTTATACTATCTAAATACTACCTTAACCTAAATAAACCTTATAATACTAAAAACTTTCTAGTTACATGACTTCCATCTCTGTCAGACCCATGCATGCCGGTACCATGCTAAATTGCTAATCTATTACTCTTTATCTTCTCTATCATCTGCGCGCGTTATTTCAAGTTATCTATTGTAAATCTATCATTATTGGTCAGCCTCCATTGAAAATCTTACCGGTATATGACCTAATTAGTAGTCTGAATTTTTTTTTGAAATGTCATAGGATGCAAACGACAAACGCCATAGACACTAACAACACCAGGGGAGTCGCAATTGCGTTACCACCCTTTGGGGGGAATGGGAGGAAGAGAGAGAGGAGAGGGGAGGCTAGGTGGGCCTCCGCCACTCTCACTGACCTAACAAAACGCAACATTGCAAGCACTGTTACTTCACGTCAGTTTTCTATGAGGGTGGTACTACTCCGAGCGAGCCGACCCATTCATGCTGAAACCAGTAATAGTTTCAGCGTGGCTCTACCACCTATGAAATTCTCTATTCTTTAGTAATAGTGGCATCAAAATCAGTCCAGCCGTTTCAGAAACAACAGACACTTCAATTACATGCAATGTTAATTTTAAAATCCGAGGGTTACATAATTAAGTTTAGTAATTAAAAATTATTTTCATCGGGTGTGTCACAACACTTGTTTGGAACATTGCTCGGAAGTACGAACGGGTTAATCTAGTAGAGACATTTCGGTGGTTTATATCGGTGGTTTGTGTAGAAAGTTGTTGATGTTTATAGTGTGTCCCGGGACATCCCGCCGTTGATTAACGGCAGCCCTGGGAACTCGTAATTAGTATCACGGTTATACTAGGGTTGTGCGGGGTGTGGAGCGAACGAGGGGGAGGGCGTGTGCATCTGGTTAGCGTTGCTTAAGTGTATTTTCGTGTTTCAACGAAGTGATAGATGAATTTTGTATACACTGTATTTATTCTAATTTGTTTGACCGTCAGTGCTACTTGTCTATTAGGAAACGACGCGACAAACGAATATTCACTGTTAACCTTTGATGCGATTAATTATTTTATTAATCAGTGGATTTGATAGTACCGTTAATAAGTTTTTATATCAAAAAATAGGTACAGTAAATACGACTTTTTAAAAATGACATAATCTACTATATTTTGATGGTGGATGTGTGGTGTTACTAGAATGGATAAGATTAGGAATGAATATATCAGAGGAAGTTTGAAAATAGCACCAGTAACAGATAAGTTAAGGAGTAATAGGTTAGCATGGTATGGGCATGTTATGAGGAGAGATGAAGACCATGTAACTAGAAAAGCTTTGAGTATGACGGTCGATGGATATAAGAGTAGAGGAAGACCGAAAAAAGGATGGATGGATTGTGTGAAAAATGATATGTGTGTAAAAGGTGTGTTGACTGAGATGACATCTGATAGGCGAGCGTGGAAAAGGAAAACATGTTGTGCCGACCCTACTTAGGTGGGATAAGGGTAAGAAGATGATGATTTTGATGGTACTTTATAAAATCATTTTTGCATAATTAATCTCTTCTGAGAGCGTCACGGCCGCGGCACGTCGCTGTCAATTAATAAAATAATGAATTTTACGATACATTCCCGACGGGCGTTTTTAAACATAAAATCGGTCGAGTTGCAACGATGAATTATATTTTATTAATTTTTAACGTGTCGCGGAACAAATTGACGGATTCAGTTCGCTTCGGTGAAGCGACTCGACGTGGGACATTACTGGGTTCCGGATATGAGGTAGGGATGAGTTGGTAGCTTAAATTATGTATTAAAAATTCATATATTTATGATAATATTTTGATATTTTAGGTTGAAATGAGTAACACCTGAGTACAATAGGAAGCACATATACAAGGCAATCTAGCGCAAGTCATTTTTTTATATGTCTGTATACAATAGAAGATATCTCCTCTTTCATAAATTTATTTTTAGTGATTTTGGTAAAAAACTTAAGGAACTAAATAATAAAGTTGGTTGTAGTATTCAGGATCAAGGCTGTAAACGCATCTCATAACAAATATCATTTTGTAATAGGGAAAACCACGTCGCCGCTATTTGAAACCTCTCAGTCTTTTTGATTCGTAAACAACTTGAAATATATACATAAAATTACCTTCTATAGAGTTGGCATAGTTATCTGGGATTAATGAAGCTCTGATGAAAAGTAAAGAAGGTCTAATTGTTTTTTAAACTTCTTTTAAGTCATCCACCAAGAGGAAGTAATAGAATAACTGCTATCAGTATACTGATCGTGCATTTCTTATAATTCTAAAAATAACAATTAATTTAATACACAACATGAGAAAATCAAAGATAAAGAAACAAGGTATTATTAAACAGTAAAGATGCTCGGGGAGTAATTGATATGTCTATAGATAAGCTAGCTAACAACACATAATACAAAGGTAATCGCATCGGAGATTCAGTGAATTGATACACTTTGTGAAATGTACTTCTAATATTCCGTCTGTATTGGGTATTTGACAATACTTCTAAAACATTATTTTATGCTTTCTTTATTCCATTAAGGGTAATAAAAGGTACATATTAATCTTCTTCTATACATTTAATAAGAATGTAAATCTGACTGTACTTCACAGATTTTTGTGAAAAAAAATGGTGGAGGTATTTTGGAATAAGTATTAAAACACATTTCAATCATTTTTAGAAATGTTCGTCTGTCTGTTTGTTTATACACGCGTCACTGCTAAAGTACTGCGTTCACGATAAACCGTCGCCAAGAAAAACATAAAGCATATCCTCGTGTAACATTTAGTCTTAGTGTCATTAAAAACGATTCATTCTATCAAAAGTTTTTATACATTAGGTTCCACGCGGACAGATTCGCGGCACAGCCAGTTATGAATAATTATGCTATTATTTTATTTAAATTAGTTGTGCGTTACAAACTATTTTCAATTATTCTGCTGTTGGATAATTTATTATTTCTTATCATATTACTGCAAACTGTAATATTGCATTAAGTAAACTCTAAATGCGAATGTGAGTATGCTTATTACGCTTTCACGCTGTAACTATTCAACCGGTCATCATGAAATTTTGCATATCTATTGTCACACAAACACACAGGATACCTTTCGTACAGAACGCGTTTACTGTTCTATATAGATTAAGTTTACATAAATACGAGTCAGTAACATAATAACGAAATGAATATTCATAGTTCGTATTGTAATGTGAACTGCGTGAAGTGCTCTCCTTGCAACTTACAAGTTGTTCTTATAACCTCAATATCAGAATTATGATGTTTTCAATAATTTGTTATATACATTTTCTAGGAATAGTGGATTATATTAGTACCCGTTTTAATAATAACCAATTTTCAGTGTAATAGGTACCACATACGTTATAACAGTTATAACAGATTATTTTGTCTACAGAAACTTAATTTTTGCAGTTATATTCTTAATTGTGAAGCGATGATGGCTCAATTGATAGCGTGTTCGGACACCGCGTCGATTCACGTAGATTGTCGAATCCTAGCAACTGAGTCGAAGCTTTCGGTGAAGGAAATCATCGTGATGAAGGAGTTTTTCTAGTACCGCCTGGCTACCTACTACCCTCATGTTTTGAAATCTGTCGCCAAGCACCTGTTGGTGTGTTCCGGTAGTGGCACTTGAGAGTTGTGAGCCATCCTCTCTTGGACTAGCGTGTTTACTCTTCTTAGACCACTTCGTAATTTCGAATCAGATCAGATTGTGGTCAAACGCTAAAACATACATTTAAAAAAATTGCTCAGACATACCTGATGATAATAGGTTACCAATTCATGCATAAAAAATTAATTTTTTTTCAAATACCGTTTCAAAAGTCATACCAATAGACTCATTTGTACTTAACAACAGATATCCAACCTGATGGTGTCAGACACAAGAACAGTAAAAAACACTTGACACTGTGATAGCAGTTATAGTTATAGGCTTTATTCAAATAACATTGTTGTAAATCTTTATTGAGTTAAATTTTACTCGAACTGCCCCCGGCCGAGGTAGCGCAAAAAAATATTAATATCAGCTAAGAAAATTGGCTTCAAATGTGACTCTGTAAACGCTTTCTTAATCTGAAATATTCAATTTCAGCACCATCTGTGCCGCGGAATCTCTACGGTCATTATGTTGGCATAAAATTATTTCTTTATTAATTTTCTAGTATTCTAAACGTTTCAAGTTACGTGTTATATATTTTAGAAATATTATTTTTCTTTTTAATCGGATTAAGGTATTGAAGATAATGTTGTACAGGGATCATTGAATTTCAGATATAACCTGTGTTTGAGGCCCTCGAATTTCTTGATAATAATATATCCGTGTTATTATAAAGATTTGATTTGAGTAAGACAGTAACTTGAATCTGCTGTTTACATTTTCACAGCTATGGTACTGTGTCTTCTTAGAGAGGCAAATTAACTAATTATTGAAATAAATTATTCATATCCTCTATTAAGTAAATATTTTTCATCTGTAGTTTTTAAATCTGCACCCGGACGGTTCTTAGTTGTATCCGGTATATGGCGCTGTTGTTTAGATCTATTTTTATTTAAAGTAGGAAAACAGCATCACCTCTTTTTTGTAAATTCAACGTGGCTGTATGTCTGCCTACGGGGTCCGTTTGTAATTATATTTCACAGTTAAATGTTGAAATTATGCTATTTATTATTTGGACCATTACCATCTCTTTCTATAAATAAAATGCATGTAATAGTATATATATATTACGAAACTAAAGAAATAAAACGAGTATTCTTCTAGGAATAACTGTGGTTGTGAAGTATGCGAAACAAACCCTTGTTCCATCCCGGTCCTAAAGACGCGTTTAATACATGCCTAGTGTATGTAGTTTGGAGTTTGGTCACGTCCGAGCGCGGTCCCCTGTATTTAGGGCTTGTTCGGAGATAACATATTCGCGGCTGACGTCGCATTGTCGTGTCGCGGCTTGCGTGTTTGTAATGTTCGAAGGTCTCGTTTAGTCGCTTTTAGCCTTTCGTATTTTAACTCCTGGACTTTCCAAAACCATAACGGTGTTATTAAAAAAAGTTAAATACGTATTGAATACTTGCTTTAAAAAGGTCTCTTATTAATTGCACCGTGATCGCTGAATGTTCGCCATCTTGCTCGTTTGTCGTGCTTTGGTTAGGTAAGGTTAGACTTGCGAAAAAGGATAACGCGAACTTGCCTCTGGCGAACGCGGTGCATTTAATACGAAACCTTTTTAAAACAAATATTTAATACGTATTTTTAACTTTTTTGTAATAACACCGTAAAGGTTCAAGCTCCATACAAACGAATGAAGCAAACAAACAAATCCTCATAAGGCTCAGGTCATAAGCTTAAAAAATACCTGGTTTATTATAAAACTTTGAAAAATAACAAATTGTGTAAAATCATATTATTTATGTAAAATATATTTTTAAATTACTTTTTCATTTCTACGAACTTTTTTTTTACTAACGTATGAAATTTACAATTTACGATCTCGTGAAATTAATAAAGACAAATTAAAAATACAATCCGTCATTTTGAGTTCTGGGTTTTAAAAAATTATTTGAGTTGAGTTGATTAATAATATACGAGTATATGTATATTTAAAATGCACAGAAAGGGGACAATTCCAGATATTACCATCGTTAATATATTGTTCCACTCTATAAAATAGCCTTTTAATACATAAACCCGCTTTTGACATAGCGCTTAAACTTACAGTCCGGCAAATCGGTAAAGTGCTTTGGTAGGTTGTTGTACAACCTAACACTATTTCCCAAAAAATTGTTACTGGTTTTACCGAGTCTGAAATATAGGACTATTAGTTTGCCGCAGTTTCTACTATTTAGATCATTCCAATCTTTTACGAAATTCAGCTTTTCAAAGTTTTTGCTGGCATACATTATGTTTAATTGCAAGTTATTGGAGTCTTATAGAATTGAAATTTTATGTTGAGTGGATTTGGGGGTTTGAATACGTCCAAGCGAAATTTATTAACTAACAAACATTTGTTTATAGGAGGAGGAGGTATTTCTGTTCCGTTTTCCTGTACCAAGAACCTATGTATTAGGGAAAAATAGTTTTACGAACTAATCAGGGTAAGCCAAATCTAGTTACCACTCTGTGGTTTTAAGTCCGCCCACATCTTCTCGGTAAATCTGAAATCACTTTCTGACACAAACATAGGATTTCAGCACAGGTCGTCATTGCCTATTTCAATGTCCATAATAAAGAAAAAAAGTTCGATATTCTACTGACAATAAATGTTCCGTTTATTTTAAACAATTGTATATTTCAAACAGGATTGCGAGATAATTCCCTTAATACAATATTATGTAAAACGTTTGCTTGAATAAATCACGTTTCCATAAAAACCGTTGAAACACTGCCATAAAGAATTTGTATCAACTACGCCATATAGGGAGAGGTAGTATGTCATATTGGATAAAGCTGAATGTCTATACTTATTAACCAAATATTGTATGATTTTCTAATTTAAGATATAAATAAACGTTAAATGGTGTTTTGTGAACATTTTTACGTTTTCTGTGTAATGTTTATTACATTTTTTTAAATGTCTGGAGTAAATAATTCTATATATTCGTTTATCGAATTAACAAAATAGAAGTAGGTATGTACTTGACTCTTGACTCGAAATATCTGAATTATTGTTCTACTCCGTCCCCTCTATATAGAATCAAAATGGAAATCGCATTTCGTATCCTTAATTGTGTTCTTATTTTTAAAGCATGAAATATTAAAGGAATCTTGTTATTATTCAATTATTTTCCTGAAACGTAAGCACGTTACGATTAGTGAGCGCGACGCGGAGCATTAAATCAAAGCTTTAAAACGATTTTCGTTTTATCTCGTTTCCCTGGATAACATCAATTCAACTTAATGACGAACATAAAGCCGAGATTTGCTTGTATCAGACCACATAATACGTTCACCTGTTTGAAATACATTTATTTTGAAGTTATGGCATATTAAACTGAAGAATATTTATCAGCTTTACTGTATTTATTAAAAACCATGAAGATGCTTAAATCTTTTTTAATTAGAATGTATCTGGCTTCGAATCGAATGTGTAAAGAACGTAATGTAAAATTTATTACTGTCTAATTATGATGTATCATAATTTTAAGCGTAAACGTAATTGAACCATCTAAATTTAATACATTTTAATAGTGATAACTTACATCTTTGAAAAATTGTATTATGTACATAATATAATTTTTTATGATATCTAAAGGATCCAATTTTTTTTATGAACTAATGTTAGTTATTTTGTCTGAAGTGTACGGAATTCGTACAATAGTACTGAAAACCATATTTTAGATCAATGCTAGAGTAGACTTGTTTAATTTATGTAACGAAAATAAGGCCACGTGGTTCTCGTGTTTAATTATTTGGCCTCCGATATCACGCACATATAGTGATATATCCAAGCCACACAATCGCTTCGTTCTCTGTTAGCGTACTGTATGACCTACACTTTGTATAGATAGTAATTGCTCTACTCCTAGAGATTGTTGTAAGATGTTAAGTAGCCTCCTACCTCCGTGAATAGTCTGTAATATTTCTTACTGGTAGTGTAATAGATTAATTGTTACAAACAAACGTCTTTAATTTTATATATAATTTAACCATAACCATGTGTTGATGTTTAATAACTGCACAAAATTCAATAATGAAAATAGCGTAAATAAATAAAACGAAGTAATTGAATACTATTTATTTGATCAATTTATACAATATAGGTCGCTTTCTTGATTGTCAATTATTACAGCGACGCAGTTTTAAAGTTGCCTCACTATAGCTCCCTCTACACATGGGAACGCACAAAGCGGTAAATTGTCGTTCTAAAGTGATTTGTGTTCGATCTCGGTCCCGCGTAATACAATTACCGCTTTACGGGCGCGACACATTGAATGCGCTCCGAACCGTAATACTACCCGAGGTAGGTTTGCTTTCCCGCCTTTTCCACATTTAATATTTCATACAGGTAGGTTAATTGTCCATTCTGCAGGTTACTTATCAGTATGTAATATCATAATAAGTTTTTTATCGCTCTTTTAATATATCATTTCTTAGTCTTGGAGAATTAGTGAAATGTATGTAGAAAGCGTCATTATATTTATAACACCCATTCTTAGCATAAAAAAATATGAGCAGAGCACCGATGGAAGAATGTTTCAAAATCGGGGTTTTCCTTTTGAGAGCTGCCGCTGTGTGTCAGCGTTAGCACAAAGTACTATTCCACGCGGACGAAGTCGCGGGCAGAAGCTAGTTGATATAATAATAATGCCTAGTTAAATACTAACGGACACGGTGGGCAGACGTCCTCTCATAAGTCATAAATTAGAATTAAAAATGTTAAGAAGTGCTCTCTGGCAAAACTGTAGTACGTGTTTTTTTTTATTTATTTAGTATTGCCATAAATACTGAAACAAAGAAAAAAAAATTCTATTGCAAATAACATTTATTACTTTTACAATGTGTTAGTTTAATACATAAATATAAAACAATTTAAAATATAAAAAGCTTATTCAAAGTTTAAACGTTGAGGCCAGTTATCAATAAAAGCACGCACTCCTTCCATATTAAATTTTTTTACTGCTAATCGTACGGATTGTTTTAGGGACTCCAAATTATCATGGCGTTTAGAGCAAGCCGTGCTTTCTATCTAATCTCTATCTATCTCCATAGAAATCGATAGCAATATTAATAAAGAATTGAAGGCTTGAAAAAAATTGTAACCCTCGGTAACAGCGCGAACTAGGGCCCAATTGTAACTGAAACCCATCCTGATGGTCTAATAAGCATAAAAAAACATCGCAATCAGTGAAGTTATTTAGGAGGATTACAAACACGCACACAGGAATCGTCTATATAAATAAAACGGCCAATTTACATAATAGTCTTTAGGTAGAATTTGCATAAAATTTTGGGGCAACTTCTATACCTTTTAAAAATAATTTCACGAAATGGCAATGTATTGTAGCGTATAATTAAATAAATACTTATGTTGTTTCAGGTAACGTGCTGGAATTGTATAGTGCTTTTTGAACAAATTCGAATGAGGATACGGTAAGAGAGAAAAACTTGAAATCGTTCGATGCTGTTGGGAAAGCCTTTACTATATAACCTTGTCTATGCGTTTCATTCGATTGGAATAATCGGTTTCTGTTGAAACGTTTCGAGTGTAACGAAACGTGTTTAATCCCCTCTGTAGTATATCGTTCTGGATCCGAAAATATATTCACAGATACATTATAAAACACCAATTATAACTTCATGTTATTTCTGTCGCTTCGAATAAGGATAGCTTATACTTATAAATCTATAAATATAAATAAATTCAGTAGTGTCCGTCGAATCCAGGTGATTTCCGATACGGCTTCACATTTTTTGATGATACATATAAAGTTTTTAGAGTGTTAGCTAGCCTACTTACGTTTTTCAATAAACGATTAAATAATTATTGAAAGATTTAGCAGAGATAAATTGAAATTGATAAAAATAGTAAAAGCAAAATTACATTGATTTAAAACTATAATATTATCCAATTCCTCCTGTTATTATGTGGGCACTGTGTTCACACAGTAGAGATTGTAACCAAATAAATCGTGCATGGTTATTCTTGAATATCCATAGGGATCAGTTTTATAAACTTAAATAAGTCCATGTTGATATCTAGTGTTTCTAGTTATAGAAAATAATAATGTTATAAGCCATGAGGTCGCTACAGTATAAAGCTTTTTTACCTGTGTAAAAAGATAACGAAAAAAAAAGAATGATTCTCATTTCTCTATACTTTTCAAGATAGCTTTTATAGCCCCGGGCAATGGCCGAGGTCGGAATAAATCGCAGGATCAATTTGACACAGGTACTTACATGAACATAAAGGTTTTCTTTCTCTTCGTGCCTTCATTTATTCACCAACCTATACCTACAACGTCAAGGGTTCTGAATCCAAATCTCGACAGGACAGCTAAAAAATGTATGGCTAAAACATATGAGCACACTAATTTACAGATGACCGATTTTGTAAATTAAACAGTTAATAATATACATACCTATATGAATAGTTAAAACACAGACGTTGAACTGACGATTATAAACAATCATGCACGGGAAACGAAACTACATCTTAGCGCAATAGTAGTATTTACTACCATGGCGTTACGAGGTCTATTTATCACTTTTTGAAAGTGAAAAGTTTTTTCTAAGTCATCCGTATTCTGACAATAACAAGGTAATAAGTGTATTTAGTACTAGTTTAATGTGCTTATATGAAACAATTTACCTTGCAAATAATTCATATCGGCCGGGCATATAGTCTGTGGGGGATTACGGCGGGCAAAGCGAGTAAGTAAATGGCACGTTCAAAGTAAACCTAAGATTAATAATAATCTGTGTTGTGGTTGTAAGAAGACGGTTAAAGTTTCGCTAGGCTTTATTTTTATTTAGTTTAATAAAACAAATGCTATACGCGATATATATAGAAGACGGAATAAATATCATAGTTTAATATTATTTTTGGTTTACGAGTCGAGTCGTGACTTGTCACAATTAACTTGTTTTTATATGTCGTAGTTAAGTCTCTGGAACGAATTGAAAACATGTAAAGTTTTTGGTGTTTTAATTACGATTTGATTTATAGGTATTTTGAAACGCTTTAGCCAATTGTGATGATGCCAACAGCACATCTAAGCAATTTTACCGTACAAGACTTTTTGCTATCAATTTTATTATAGCATATTGACCTCATCGACTTCTGTGCCGTTCAACCGATCATTATGCAAACTGCTATGTTTAGCGCTATTTAAACACAAAGTATATTTACATAATATCCATATGAACCGCGTGCGAAACCGCGGGTACAACTATTACGGCCTATACTTATTTGAAAAGTCGTTGTTACAAAAATTACCCGAAAAGTTCAACACGGATTCGTCAACTCGCTTCTACTGTGTAACAGTTATAATATGAATCTGGTGCGCCCGTGTTTATTTTTTTATCTTTCAAACTGCCATTTTGTACTCTTGCCGTTTTCTTTTTCTTCGTTCTTCTGTGAAAAGAGAAGAGAAATAATTTCTACCGTTTAACTGAGTGTAGTGTTGATGTACCTAATATTTAGTGTCGTTCGAGCGATCCGTCTCTGTCAGACACTGTTTGTCCGGCTGTCGAGCGGGAATCATCCGTCATTCCGGACATACCGGACAGGCAGGACGACGGACCATTGATGAAACTAAAACCAGTTCAGCTCTGTGCAATTAGTAAAACAATCTGACATGTTCCAGCTAAAAATTTTATTTCTCGAAATATAATCGCAATAATATGTTGTGGCTCTGTTATTACATGTTGAAAAAAAAATATGACAAAGTACTTTTACTTGTAGTATTTTTATTTTAAGTAGTGGAGTAATGAGTCTGTTTACAGAAAACTTGATACAGAAAATGCCAGATTACGTAGTAAATTGATTAACAGAACTCGTGCACTATAAAATAAACTAGAGTTGAAAAACAAATTCAAAATTAAAACGTGGCACCATCTATGAGATATCTGTAAAAGTCGGTCCTGCAGTTTTCTGTCAACAAACTAATTTAAAGCGCCATCTGTTCGAGACTGGTAAAACTTACAATTATTAACAATAATCAACATTGACAGTCATTTTATTGGAATGAAAAATATTGAGGGCATTAATCGACATATAAATTATCGTATCTCTCAAGTTGGACCAAAAATATACATAAATGCCAAATTTCATGAAGATCGGTTTTGGAGTTCATCGTGAACAAATATCATGACACAGGATTTTCCCATGCTTAGATTTTTGAAGCGTTACCATCTATAAAGTAAACTCATGTCATGTCAGTAACCTAAATGTTGTATTCGACTGGGTAACTACCGCAATGTATATGTTCATTGAACCGTCACAGTGATTCTGTTTGCCACGTATTCCTTGCAGGTTGGCATGACACCAGCGCAGTTTGAATATCATCAAGTACAATGCATTCACGTTTTGTCACATGATAAAAAATAACAGCATAATTTGGAAGCAACTTAAACGTAGATTTTAATACTCTACATTTTAATTAAATCTTCTATTATAAAGCAACAGCGCCTTCACTTGACTCGTCTAATTTCCTATCTGGAGTTATGTATTAATTTTCTGCTACAGACTTCCGTAGCCATTTAACAAGATTTGACCTGCACGTCCGATTTCTACCAATAACTTAAACCTTAAAATGTATCTTTTCTGTAATCATGTTTTTGTGTTTTTGTTTTTGTGATATCTAACATACTACCACAAGTAAGTTCACTAATGAAATGCCCTAATTATTTAATATATATAGTCCTAACGACTGAGGTTGGGTGATGGATCGCTTTCCCGAAAAGTCGGATTTTTTTGTCTACGGGTCAAATTGGATGACGTATGTTTTACTCATTTGCGGGTAACTGTGAGAATTGGAGAAGGATTTTCCGCTTCATTTATATACATATATACGAACCAATTCTATAGGAGTACTGTACATCAGGGGTGCTCAAACTTCAACTGCTGGCGATCCACCTCAATATTGTTTTTTTTTATATCTTAGGAGGCAAACGAACAGGAAACAGGATTATCGTCTAGGTAGGCGTAGGTAATTCCCGCTAAAAACGATAAAAGAAAGTGATGAGGTAGTTATTATGGTCTAATTGTGGAAGAAATAAATTTTAGTCGTTTATTTATTACATTTTGATTTAGTTACCTACCTACTAAATCAAAATCTGTGAATTGTTCTACGTAGGCAAATTTTTCGCGAGATCGACTGATAAAGAATTCGCGATCAACTTGTTATAGATTTATTATTACAGATATGCCGTTATTCAGTAGTAGTTTAAGGGAGATATTTGTAAATTAAAAACTCATTTTAATATTGGTATTTTAGTAAAACTATAAAAAGACAATCCAAATTCAACCAAAATAAATCTACTGTTAGATAGGTATCCTTCAAAAATCCACACAACGCCCGATTATCATGACTAAATGATATAATGATATTATCGTGATTAAAAATGCAATCAGAAGTAATGGTAAATGAATCGCGATCTAATAATTGGTTGGTGAATAGCCGCCTACCGGAAATTATAGGCGGCCATGATGGCTTGTCATTAACCACTGACGAAGCGCGCGCTTCCGGTACGGATCGCTTCAAGAAAGACTGATTTTTATCCTTCAGAATTTTCGCACAAGGTGGCGATACTGCTTATCTGTTATAATGATGGGTACATAGAATTAAAGCAAATTAGACAAATTTGCACTGATTCTAATGTACCGATAGTTCGATAGTTTAAATGGTTGTCGAGATTTTTTGTTAGCTAATATAATACCAAATGCATTAACAAATGTTGTTAATAAGTTCGGCAACCTAACTGCATCTTTAAAGGGATAACAGAAATACTGAAATGTCGGTTTGAAAATGGCAAATTAAGATATGTTTTTTAATAATCTCATTATATTTAGCGCGCGAAGCGACTTTTGTTCACCCATGCATTTAATATGTGCATACGTGCAGTGGTTCGCATGCACTTAACAATACACTAAGTGAGTAAGTGAATAGATTGTGTTTAAATCAATGTGGACTATCAAGCACTGTTATGGCATATATTACACAATCGATTTTACTCCCAACAGCACCATTAGATGTCTCACAAAAACCTAATCATAACCTATAAATCTCTTACTAAAGTATACTATAATTTAACAGAGTATATACATGGTTACTATGTAAATTCTGTGAAGCTTTTCCTACTTAGCTCACATTATTAGGAAACGTCACCGTAACGAACACGTTGTGACACCCGCTTGTCGCGGTAACGCCGTGTCGTTCGAATCTGCTCGTCGTGTGTTGTTGCGCATCATATTAATGACACCGATGTGTGTCGTGTGTGTGACAGTTGTATTATTAAATATCTGTTGTGTCGCCGAGAGAACTGGATTACTGTTAATTGAATAGGCAGATCAATGTTTTATTACTGTCAAGAACGTTGGAAGCACAGCAACTAGAATACTCAATAATCAACATAATTTCGTGGTATTTTGTTATGGTTTTATTCAAGGTGAATCATGAACGGATCAAGATTAAAATATTGTCTTACTTGTATAAAGTTATCTCTTTTCAAGATGCCATCTTAACTGAATAACGACCTTAGCGGTTGTAGTGTTCAGAGATATTAACGGTTTGTCCTATCGTCTACTGAACATAGCATAACATGGAATTTGTATTAAATATATAATGTTGGTACCTGAAAAAAAATCATATACAGATCATTAATCTACCAAAGTCTAAAAATATGAGAATGTTATACTTTATATTATACCTTGAAAAGGAAAATACAATCGATGATATGTTTTTGAAATATTGAATACCTACTTAAGAAGCTTTCTGTTTATTGGTCGATCCCTCAATATCGAATCAGCACGCACACGGTCTAAATGCGGCAGCAAGGCTGTGGTACCAATCAATAATGAAGTCGGTCAATCTTCCGCAGGTTCATTAGATTACATTTTTTATACGAAACCAAGGTTTGTTAGGTGCCCTTGACAGAGGTGAGCGAGGAATAAATTGGAATACACGTGACCATATTCTTTCTCTTTTCGTATATGCGGAATGTTTGAATGAGCGATAGAGATTGAATAAGAAATTTAGATGGCTAGTTACGTTTGTTCGGTACATATGAAAGCAATACATTTTCTTAATCGCGCTACGTAAACCTGATATCGTATATCGAAACATTTTTATAGAGTCCGGCAGATTAATAGTTATTATTTAAATTAACTCAACACATGTCTGCTAAATGAGTTTCTCGTTAATGAAACTATATTTTCTATTGGTTCACACCAATCAGACGCTTTTATTCCTTTATTGTATAAAAATGCTATCGGTTTTTCTCTAGTATTGTTCGGCTTTAAAATTCCTTTGCCTATAAAATTGAGGGTTGTGTCAGTTATGATATGTTTACAGATAAATAATCTACACGGATTGCTTTCCTATACTTCTTCAATTCTGTTTAAGAAAACAGCGTTCGAATTTTTAAATTGTTGAATAAACGAAACTATCATATACAAAATCTTTATAAATCCTA
Organism: Antheraea pernyi; assembly: GCA_015888305.1. Classification (NCBI taxonomy): domain Eukaryota; kingdom Metazoa; phylum Arthropoda; class Insecta; order Lepidoptera; family Saturniidae; genus Antheraea; species Antheraea pernyi. Next base: position 488,801 of record MU159019.1, read on the forward strand.
TTCTCAACATCCTTTGATATAGTTCAAATGCAATTATTATAATGGAACATGTCCAACCCAATAGAAACCGCTTCGCGAATTATCAAAGCTTTGACGAATATTGGAAGTTTGTTCAGTGGACCGCTCTGCTATTGGTCAATCGATACGTTGGTTTAGCTCATACAATCGTTTTATATATGATACAGGGATGCTTTTGGTTTGTTTTTTATATTGTGTGTGTGTTCATAGATTGATTTAGATGAGCATTTGTGAAATCTGACTAATTAGCAGAACTCTCTAGTCCTTTCTTCCTTCCTTTAGTAATAAAGATATACAAATCCAAAGCCGAGAACCATTTCTTTTATAAACAGCTATCTACGACCTTAATTAAATAAAATCATCAAACCATAGCGATATAATGAAGGATTCTATATAAAAATAGACTAGTACTTACTCTATATCTATTTGACAAGCAAACTCCATTATCTTGACGCGTTATCTGAACGTATTGTTAAGTGTAATTGATGTCAATGTATTTTTTAGACCAACGATAAGTTTTTAGATCTATACTAAAGTTATATGTAGTCGTGTGACGTATTACGAAGGGTGTCGTCTCGTGCTCTACAAAGATAATCTTTGTAGAATAAATCCTGGATTACGTCGGACGAATGCCGGGGAGGTTTTGTCTCGCGCGATCTCTTACTGATTTACACGAGTTGTAAACTTTGCTCACACTTTAAGGATTATTTATTTGGTCACATTTACTAGGACGATATTTTATAAAATTGTTTCTTTTACCATACTAAGCAGGTCTACTAGTCCACCCGATGAAAATTTAATTATGTACCTAAGGTCTACCAGAATGGCGCTGGAGATTGTTTTAGTTAGCTTGTAAGTTAGAATTCATGCTAGTTGCGTGAGAACAACCGTAGAGCTTTCGATTATTCTACGTCTTCTAAGCTACCTGTGTAGAGTGACACATAACTGATAGAGAACGTTACTATGTGCATCTACATAAGGAGTCAGAAGCGGCGCTCTGCAAAATCTAAATGTTCTGTACATATAACAACTGCGAGATTAGTGGGATGAATTGTGCGACCACTAAAAATTCATTACCTAGGAGGCGACTGAATACAATCGTGCCAAGAGTCGCATACATAATGCGGAAGATTGTTATTGTTTAACTGTGTTTTATTATTCATGGTTTTATTTGAATATTTTAAATAACATTACCGTGAAAATTAAACAACGATACGATGATAATTGTTACCTACCAAACTAACTTACTAAACTATGTTTATGTAAAAAAGGGAATATACAAGATAAATTCAATTCTGTAAATTTCAAACAATAAAGGATACAAAACAGGTTGCTCAGTATCCCATCTGATCAGATAAAAGAGGCGAGCGTTCAAAGCGAGTACGTTGCCACTCGTACAGCTCTTCAAGTGTATCGAGTTTAGTGCCGGACGCAGATAACATCACAGCCAAACTATTGACAACCATTTTTATGTGCTTTCATTGAATTTAACTCATTTAGCTGGAGATATATTATTGACTATCTGTGGTAGTGAATCCGTCCGCGTAGAACCTAATTTAAAAGAAAACAGTGACTAAGAAAATCATCCGAATGTATTAAGTCCCTTTAGTTCTCTACTTAAGTCGCGTCGTCATTAAAATGACAATAACTTTTGATAGAGTGAACCAATTTTAATTAAACCAAAACTAAATGTTACTCGAGGATATGCTTTATGATTTTCTTTTTTGAGGTTCTATAGTGAACGCAGTATTTTAGCAGTGATGCGTGTTCAAACAAACAGACATCAATTTGTAAAAATGATTGAAATGCATTTTATTACTTATTTTATTATTTATTATTTTATTACTATTTTATTCCTAGACACCTGCAACAATTTTTTTCACAAAAATCTAAAAAGTACTGGCACGTTAAGATTTTTATTCTTATGAAGTGAAGTTTGTTTGTTAGTAGGAGGTAATCTCCGGAACTACTGGTCCCATTTTTAACTGATAGAAAGCTACGGTTTTCCTCAGTGACGTATGTTATATTGCAGTGTTACTTGTTTTGAACGTAAGGTATGTATGTGTTTGAGTGCATATAGACATATATAGGTGTCTGTATGGCTCTAGTATACTAATACGAGTAAATGTATAGTTATGTATTTTTATCAAATTTTAGATCCTAATTAACGAAAACAATGTCGGCTGCGGTTTCTAGTAAGATGTAATTATTTCTTAGTGTTGGATGTTGATGGAGTACGTTTCTTTGTACTGTGAAATTAAAAAAAAATTGAAAACAGTAAGACTTATTTTGAATATAAAAGAAATCGTATAGTATTGCTTGCATAGAATATATTTACAAATGAATATCAGTTTCATGTGAATTTTCATTAGCATCCAATCACAACGTGTACACACATGGATGTGAAGTGATTCATTGCGGTCCGCGAACCGAACGAATGTTACGTTTTGTTTCATATTCATTTTATAGTTCACGATTTATTAATATTCGGTTGGCAGTTCTCGGAGTTTGTTTTCATTTGTCGTAGCTGATATGATAGAAAATTTTAACATTTATTTTTATGAATTGTATTATTTTTATTGCAGTTATAGTAGATTGAGCTTACACGTGGTGATTCAACCTTCAGTTTAAAAAAGTATATTATTTTTTTAAATATATAACATATAAGTATAGTATATTATTCGTCCACCATCTGTAAACACGTGATGCCACACGTGACTTTCTTGCTCAGTCTTCGGAAGCAGCAACACGTGATTGCTTTCAGGACTGTAGTCTTTTAGACGTGATTACTTAACATATAACTTAAAATACACTTGTGCCTTTTCTACTTTTCAATATATCTGACTATAGAACTGAAACGAATGTGGTTATGCTGCTTTCTTAGTGATGCTTAGTGATGTTAGGGTCCTTTTAATTAATTTGCGAATATACCTAGTCTTGGCATAAATACTGAAACAAAGAATTTTTTTCTTTTCATTTGCAAATAACATTTATTACTTTTACAGTGTGTTAGTTTAATAGATAAATATAAAACAAATTATAATATAAAAAGCTTATTCGAAATGGTCTTCATTGGTTGCAATACAGTCCTTTAAACGTTAAGGCCAGTTATCAATAGAAGCACGCACTCTTTCCATGGGAAAATTCTTCACTGCCAATAGTACGGATTATTTTTGGGACTAAAAATTATTACAGCGTTTAGAGCAAGCCGTACTCTCTAATACTGACCATAAATCATAATCCATCGGATTAAGGTCGGGACTAGACGACGGCCAGTCTTCAATTATATTAATTAAATTTTCTTAGTTTAGGATATTTTCTAAGATTCTTGAACACTGACAAACTAAATAATTTCAAACTCTACCCTTTTGTTAGTTGAATGTCGCAAAAATGAATAGAACTGAGGAATACCATTAAATAAAACATGATTCGTTTCTCTCGTATGTAACGCTTTTTTTAAAGTTACTGCAAATATATTAACACCTAATAATTGTGAATCGTATGACATCTCAAATCACTGATTTACTGCGGTCTTGTGCTGGACTTAAAATAGACTTGTGATGGTCTGGGATTTTACGAATGGCCACTTTTATTATTCATAACTAGCTGTGTCCCCGACTACGTCCACGTAGAACCTAATGTAAAAAAACACTGACTAATAAAATCATGCGAATGTGTTAAGTCCATTTGCTTATCTACGTTTCTCTCGTACTTGAGTCACGTCGTCATTAAAATTACAATAACTTTTGGTAGACTGAACCGATTTTAATAAACCCAAGACTAGGCGGTACTCGAAGATATGTTTTATGAGGTACATATAGCTGGTAGAAAAAATAGCAGCATTTATATCTTCTATACATATAATAACAATATATATCCAACGTGTCTGTACTTTTAGATATTTGTGAAAATGATTGTTGCTAGTGTCTGGGGATAAGTAATAAAATACATTTCAATCATTTTGAGAAAGGTCGGCTTGTCGGTTTGTTTGTATGGATACACATTACTGCTAAAGTACTGCGTTCACAATAAAACCTCAGCATCAAATCATAAAGCATATCCTCGAGTAACATTTAGTCTTGGTTTCATTATAATCGGCATAATCTAAATACTAGAAACTGTAATAAACTAGTGGTCCCATGTTTCAGACTTAGCAAAACCAGTAATAGTTTTTTAGGTAATAGTGTTAGGTTCTACAATAAAGTCCCAAAGCATGTTACCGATTTGCCGGACTGTAAATTTAAGCGCCATATCAAACGGGTTTTAGTTTCAAAAGAATATTATAGAGTGGATCAGTATGTGTATGATAGTAATGTCTGGAATTGACTCCTCTCTGTGCATCCACTAAAAGCACTGTATAATGTATTGAAAATATATGTTTAAAAAATGTACCCGATCGAGTTTCTTGCCGGTTCTTCTCGATGACTGGGTTGTTTTCCGAACCGGTAGTAGTAGTCTTTGACGTTCATAAGTGCCTTATTAGGGCCTAAACTGAATAAAGTATTTTTGATTTGGTATAATGCGAGATTAATAAATTGTCAAATACATTAACAAATGTCAATAGTGTCATATAGTAAAGTTATGATTTACATGTGAACCTGAAAAATTGTGAAATTTATTCATTTCTTCCAAATCAATTATACCCAGGAAATTTATAATTTATTACGAAACGTCTTTCGCCGGCAAATAGAAATACAATAAATCATAACAATAAATTAAGAACTGTCAACATAGACAAGAGGTATATGATATTTAAATTTAAATGAGTTATAGCTAAGTCACTCACTCACTAAGCTCACTTGGTCGACTAATTGAGAAGCTTCCTTAGAGCGTTGAACATAAATACGGTCATTTTGTTTGTTAAAATGTTGCTTAATTATAAAAATATTCGCATTCGTAAAGAAAAATTTTCTGTGACCTCCCTCTGCGTACCGCTTCGATTTCGATTTTACAACCCTATTCTTTTCTAAACTATCAGTTAAGAAATGACCAGTACGACTCTTACAGGCTGCAAGTCCTAAGTCATTTTTTGAAATACGCGACATGGTTCTAGGTGCTATCTTCGTCTCCTGAGATAAAATCTTTAGCTTTCGGACAGGATTTCTTCGAATTCTTTCCCTTACTACATTGAGCACCTTTTTCGTACGAACACTACGTGGACGGCTAGATATTTTTCTGTCACAAATTGAGGAGGTCTCATTGAACCTATTAATAGCCCGGTACACAAACATTTTATTAATACCAAGCATATGGAGAGTTTTAAATATTGCATTTGGCTCCATACCTACTTTGTGTAATGCAATCTCAGCGATGCGGTTCTCTTTATCACCTCACTCCATTTTAATATCGCAAAATATTGTACAATTTATTGGCGCCAAAATGAGAAAATCCAATGAATAAACATATAAAAATGACAGATTCCAAATTCAAATGTAATATTTTGTCTAGTTTTAATTGTAACAGTATTTATGGCCAGACTAAGTATATTCTAAAATTGAAGCGTCAACGCTATATACTGAGATGGCCTAAAACGAATTTTGGTGACAATTTAATTCGCAAATAGAGAACTTTAAAAAAAAATCTCTGCCTACATGTCGGTGCGATTTTCTATAGATGCTAAATGGTATTAATATAAGCAACTTAAAAATCGTAAAAATCATCGAAGGGTTATGATGTTAAAGTGATCGTGACAAAAATACAATCCACAGTTAATACAGGTAGAATTTTTACTTTGGAATAACAAAACGATTTTCGTAAGAGCAAAGTTACGGGCGTTGATTAAGTATTTAAATTAAAACTAAAATTTAAATTAAAGTCTTTCAATATTGATTAAATTTGAATGTAAAAAAAACTGTAATAAAGTTAGTTATTAAAACAATTTATAACCATCTTAACTAAAACATTGGGAGCAGTAAAAATTCTAGAAAGTATCATTTAGACTATATAAATTGCTTCTATTTAATAATAACACACGATTGCAAATTAATGTATAACTAATAAACACTAGAAACAGTCCAGTTCAAACTGTCTCACAAAGTTGGAACGAGATAAGCTACGAGCAGTCCACTCAGATCTGCAGGATTACACGCTCGACGTGTAAGCCAATGGATTATGTTATTATATCCTCAGTCGGAAGACACGCGCCGAGCGGCTCGATCTCAATTAATTCTGCTCTCTCTTACTCCTGTGCTTCATTTGTACCGAATATTCCTATATCGAAGATGTTCTATCGATTATTCAAACATGTTTCAAGATTTGGAACGAACGCCGTCTGCAACCGTTGTTCGACTCAAAGCTAATATGATCTTATTAACATTAAATAGTAAAAATTGTATCTCTCATAAAACTTTAATTGTTTTTTCATTGGGTATGTATTTTATAGCGATGCAAGGCAATAATAAATAGTGTTAAAATCATATGTTAGCGCAAAAGGTAGTGGTTAAAGTTAAATAAGAGAAAAAAATAAGTAAAAATTGATATTGTTTTATCTAAAATTGATAATCTCCTATAATGTTCAATCGCTCATCATGAGACCTGCCCCTAGGAGATGCTGTGTCTTGTTATACTATTATTATGAATTATATTTTAAATGAAAGAAAATTACGGGCGATTGCTAGTTACAGGCAGCATATATAAAGCATACAGTCTGCTAATTGGATCAATACTTCAGTATACTGTATAAATATTGGTTTCCAATCGAAAACTTGTTTGCGATCAGTATTTTTTTATACGATAATTATATGTGGTTTCGTTTGGTTCTGTAACCGTTTCGTATTGAAAACAAAAATACTACGAAACAGCTACCAGTCTATTCCTGCAAATATAATGGATATTCAATTCTCACTCCATCGTATTAAATCTTCCGTTCCGCCATCATCTATCTATACTATAACAATACTGTAACAAGGCGAAATCTATAGATTAAATATTTTTTGAAAATTATAATCGGGGGTTAGACTTTGTTATCGATATAAGAGCCAAAAATAATCCTTTTAACATTTTTGTCTGTCTATCCCTGTGAACACATATCACTCTGAAAGTACTGAACCAATTTTGTCAAAACTTGACACAGCGATAACTAATATTATCTAGGATTCTTTTTGTTCCATAAGACGCAAGTGGTTCTCCCGGATACCGGACGAAAGGCAATAAATATATTTTATCGTTTAATTTACAATTTAACTCTATCAACTTGATATTTTATAATGTAAACTATACTGACTGTATAGTAAACGTCTACTAAAATGGAAAACCAACTTCGTTCCAACTGGGGGTCCATAGACCCCTCAAGTTTTTCTTTACATTACCGCCAATATGTGTACGTTAGTTTTTATTTAATATTATTTGTTAATTTAAAGCTTAAAATATAACTTATTTAACATGTATTTAGAGAAAGTAAGATACTACAGCCATTAAATTGCTTTTTCGGGTATTATTTTAGCATCTTTTGAATATACTGCGGTATTGTGAAACGTGCTTACATTGGCTGTGTTTCAAACAAAATAAAAGCTCACGTTTCAAGTGAGCTGTTATTTAGCAAGACGTATTTTTCGCGCCGGTCCGATATCTAGTTATTGTTGATCGAAGCATTAGACAGTTACATTCGTTTTTAACGGATGCTCAGAGAGGGGTGTCATTTCCATCGTTCACATATTGATCCACTCTATAATAGATAACCTTTAGACATATTTTTTTTCTTTTCTGCAGACTCTTGATCCGCACCTTTTTTGCTATCGTTTTATTTATTGTGTAAGTCAAAAATCGTATCTGGTAGCAACTATGGGGTGTTTTTTTTTATTATTATTATTTTATATATTTATTTGTTTATTTTTATGATTTGGTTTAACTATTAACTATTTTAATGACGTTATTGCCTTTATGGTGGTTTGATTTTGATCCTTTATCGCCATCTTTAGGTTATAATCCACAATATCCCGCGCCGGAGCATCCATGGCCCGTTGGATGAACCTACTAACTGCGTCGTCAGTCACGTCGGTATAGTGACACAGGTGTCGGTGTGTCTGGATGTTGCCACTATAGCATGTGAAACGCTACCGTGGATTTGCATCCTTCTGCCCTTTGTTTGCAGGATCACCACCGATTTGAAGGTCAATCCTTGGGATTCGTGAACTGTCAGGACGCGCGATCCTTCCCCTTCCCCGTAGTCCTTGTTGATCAGGGCTTTTTTTCTCTTATGTGCGTACCAGGAAGAGAGTATCGGGGGTGTGTGAGGATATTTGTTTTTTTTTTGCCGTGTGCCTGCACCAGTTTCTCCTGTAAGTTTTTTGCCGCCTCGGTTGTGGTAGTCGCCACAGCGTCCCTCTCCACGTCGAAGTTTTTAATCAACCACGTAATCTTTCGACAGCCTGGCACCCCGTTCGTCCATTAGATCTCGGTGGTTATCTTGGTGCTTTCTTCCACTACTGGATTTAGAACCCTCGAGGTGGTTTTTACCCTCTCGGGAGTCTTTTCTTCAAGCATGATTCTTGTGCACCGAGCGACTACTACGATTGGATCCTCCGGGGGTGCTTCGAACTTCTGAGGTTGAGTTGCTTACCATGTCTCATTTTCATTCCTTAGTACAAAACCCCTGGTGGAATTGTAAGCCGACATATAGATGTCCATCATTACTCCTGCTATGACTTGGGCAGTGTCGTTGTTATAGATGGTCGCTTCTGCTTTCTCTAGTCTAGCATCTCTCAAGCCCACGATTCCCAGGTGGTGGGCCTCTAGGATTTGTGTACACGTCAGTGTGTTGACTTTAATCGTGGCCTCGAGTATAGCATTTTCCATATGATCCAGCAGTCCCGTGACAGGAATTTGGACGGGTGGGATGACCTGCCCCATATCCGCTCTGGTTTTCTGTGGCTGCGGTTTAAATTTGACCTGTTGTGGATTTCTAGTATGTCTACGGGTTTGGGACATCATTATTTGTTTTATTTCTGAGGATGAACCTTATGGGCTTCCCTTCTCCTGATGTTTTTGCGGCCTCTGGTTGTTCGGCTGTTATTTTTGTTTGTTAGGCTCTGCTTAGCTCAACGTACCCGAGGTCGAAAATAGGTTTCCCTGTGTTGTAAGTAGGGCTTTGCCCGGGAGTCTTTTTGTGCAGTAAGAAGTCCAGGCTAGCGCCTCTGTGGTCGTAGGCAACTATCTCATGGTACATCGATGCGCTTATGCAGCCCAGTAAATCGGCTACCTCACCATTCTCGTATGCGACTGCCATAGCGTCAACACTGATCCTGCGAGACGTTATATATTCGCTTGATCCCAAGTCACCGATTCGGGATAACAAGATACATGCCTGTGAGAATGGCGTTTTGTTCGCCCATGCAAGCAGTGCCATAATCTTGTTTTTGATTCGCACTAGCCTGTATATGAGACCCCCTACCATGGTCACGGGCAAAGCATCAAAGGTGTTTCGCTTCATCGCTATTCTGGATGCGCTCCCGTTTATCAGCTTGGCAAGACCGGGCGAGACCGCAATGTGGCTCCTGGGGCTATGCAGAAGCTTATGTCGAGGTTCTCGTAGTTGTCGTCCATGAAGAGGGCCACTCCCCGGGTTCTGATTCCTGGTACCCCTCTATCGCCGTATGCCAGAAGTTGCTCCACTGACTAGTGTTGCGTAAATTGCGTAAGACAACTAAAGTTGCCTTTAGACATTAGAACCCGTTTGTCATGGCGCTTGAGTTTTTACTAAATATAGAGAACATCAGCATTTACTTGTATTGATTAATGCCACGTTTATAATTTTTTATACGTCTCTGTCTATCCCCGAAGTACTGTTAAAGTCATGACTATAGAATACATTAACAAACAACGTGACAGTAAACAAACACCATTACAGATGTTATTAAGCGCGCGTCGTGAGTACGCTCTCTAACAGCCCGCCTTGAATTATTCCAGTGATAAAATTTCACTAAACTCTGCGAGGAATTTCGTACTTAAATAATGGAGAACATAGCTCTCCGTGGCGGCGGTGTACTCGCTTATTACGAGACTAGCTTCTCACCGCGACTTTCTCTTGAGGAGTCGTATTATGTAAGCAGATTTTTTGTAACTTATGACCCCCTCTACCTGGTCACCAAAAGCAAGCAGTGCTCTTACCCCCACTCATGTTTACGTAAACATTTATATAAGTATAATTAAGTATGGTCTGGTTAAATAAATGTAATCTTGAATGGCCCCGGATGTACTGTTTTTTTTCTTCAGAAATAGGATGTTTACATGAGAGAGAACGGTAACTGATCATGAATCTAGCTGTAATAAACAAAAGTATTTAAAATATCTACCATTATTGAATTTCATATCGATCCTACGATTGGTACAGATGTTGACCCCAGCGCCATCTCGCGTAAAATGGAGAAGTATACATGTGTAAAAAATGTATACTTATGTGTCAATTCATTTGATTTTATAGTATTGAGCTTATTAATTTCAGACACATGTACCAACATTCATTTTTATACATAGATATAATAGCGAACCCAGTAGCCAGACGTCGTGTCACAGACGGTTTTTTTTATTAACTTGGGAAAATCCTTTACGAATACGCCACCCTCTCGGGATAAAGAGTGGGCTATGTCCGACTCGCACGGACTAAACCCCCACGGTGTACCGTCCGCCGCATGGTAGAGGCGGCCAGGGATCGAACCAGCTGAACCAGCTGAGAAACCGCCTCTGCGGCAGCCTGGCGAGTGAACGCCAGGTTTCGTCCTACTATAGAGAGACTACTGGGTGCACAACCAATTTTTTATTGAAATATTTTAAAAAATCACGTATTTACAATATTTTTATTAAATTATATCTTTTTCGCAAAATAGAAAAATAATCTAAATTTTAATAACGGCGCAATCTATCAAGTCCAAGTATAGCTAAAAATAATCTAAGTGACCCCATTAGTACAAACAAATTAATTAAACTGGTGAAACCATTTGCAAGTAGTGGTATTACACCGGAATTCTAGCTCCAGTTACCAAGTATCGTCTACTGCGCTAATGCTTACTGCTGAAGAATTCATGAGGATGACAAAGATAGATGTTATCCTTCTGTTCACTATTTCAATCTACAATTTAGAATGTATAAAAATTTGGGCCCCGTTTTACACACAAGTATGATTATCACAGAAATGTATTTAAACTATGTGTCTGTAGAGGGCGCTGCTCCATCGAGTGTTTTCTCCTGAATTATTACAGTCATAAAATTTCACAACACCCGCCGAGGAATTTCTTGCTGAAATAATGGAGTATGTAGCGCTAGACTCGTTTACATCGAGTGTATTCTTGAATGTACATCAGTATAATAGATCTGACAACAAAATTTTATCCGAATGAAATCGTTATTTGAAATATTACTGTGATAATTGCAACTAGATAATGCTAAAACTGTGTCGTATTGAAGTAACTAGTGACTGACTATATTCATGAATATTTTATTTATCACTAAAAGGGTTTTAGTGTCTCGTGTAATGCATGTATTTATCAGCATTAATTGTGGACTGTCTTTTAATTTTAGATTTGTAATTTTTTGTCATAACTGTTAAGTGTTATCATCCACCTCTGGTGCCGCTACGTCACATCCAAGATGCGAGACTACAACGCGACGCTTCGATCAATATTATTGTTGATCGAAGACGCGACACGACCACTAGTGCCACCATATTAAAGATACATAATTATACATTAATATTATTTCATTGATATAATAACACATAAATAAGAATTGATATTATAGAATTGAATTATTACATAACATTACTTTGATCGTTATTATTTTTGTGTTACTTCAATTATTTTGCAGAATTATGAATAAATAGTATTTGCTTTGATTTTCATAGTTCGGCCTAGAAAAGGCAAGATGTCTCTGATCTAAATGTTGAAACATATTAGTAAACATTAGAGATACATAAATAAGAATAATTATATAAAATCGTTGTACAGCTTAAATAACGTTAATTTGTGCATTATTTATTATTTTTGTGTTACTTAAATTATTTTGCGGAATTACGTTTTTTTTTTTGTTTTTTTTTTTTATTTCATAGGAGGCAAACGAAGAGGCGGGTCACCTGATGTTGGGTGATCACTGTCGTCCATAGACACTAGCAACACCAGGGGAGTCGCAAGTGCGTTGCCAGCCTGGGTAGGGGGGAGGGGAAGGAAGATTAAGGAGGAAAAGAGAGACAGGGGAGAGGGATGACCCCGGCGCTCTCACTGACCGAACGAAACGGAACAATGCGAGCACTTATTTCACGTCGGTTTTCTGTGAGAGGGTGGTACTACCCCGGACGAGCCAACCCATTCATGCTAAAACCGGCGTAACTTCAGCGTGGCTCTACCACCTGCTAAAAATAGTGTAAATAATAATTGCTTTGACTTACATAGATCGGTCTATAAAAGGCAAGATGTCGGTGATATCTACGCATTTTTATGTACAAAATATTGTAAGGCGAAGCTCTGCACGGATAAATAGTCACAGTGCCTACAGAGTGTTATTGATTACCCTGACCGACCGGCTGACTACACGTATTTTGTAACGAAAGGCTAGGTGATAATCTAAGAAACTCACTATCTTCCAGTAAAAGTCTTAAAACTAACCCGAACACACAACATACATTTTATTCATATATTCAAATTACTGCACAGGTTTAACGGAGATACACAATATATTTATTTCTAAAAAGCACGTTGTAATACGATAAGTAAGTATCCGTAACAAGTTGATTACTTGACATCACCCGCGAATTCAAGTGAACTGATCATTCTGCATATAAAATACTAGCTGACCAGTGCCCACTTCGTTGGGTGGTAAATATTTATAAAAAACTACTTTTTTGACTTAAATATAATAGTTAGACATATGCTGTCATTGACTTTTTTGTAGGCATTATCAAGCTCTACAACTTTTCTCTGGAACTCCAATCATATATCTCTCATCGTTAAGGCAGTGTTCGTAAGAAATCGTTATATCGTTAACCGTTATATGGAAAGCCTTTTTTGGATCACAACTAATACGTCATTCAGGATGATGTAAGGATTCAAATTTTTCTTCGAACTGTCTTCGCTAAAGACTCTAACGATACCTCATATATCCAAATCGGTTTAGGCGTTGAGAAGCTGTGAATAAAGAAAGAAACTCTTATAATTACAAAATTATTGAAATTACATGAACCTTGAAAGCATTACGCTCGTTTTTTGGGTAGTCTTGTAAAAAGATTGTCAATTTAAAATTGGTCACTAAATTACATGACTAACTATGAACATGTTTTAAAAGAAGTAAAAGGATAAATGTGCTAATATAAGGCCCGCTTTCCCTTCAAAAGAAAGTCACGTCTAAATTGCTATTGTGGTAGAATTTCGCAATATTTCACGAGGTATTCAATATTATACTAATAGAGAATGTAGTGCGTTGATCTTTGGCGTTTGTAAAGCATCCTTTTCTGGAACGATACGCATATATTAAATATGATATTATATTTCGATGACTACTTTGTAAACGTTTGTTCCTTTGTGTGAATAATATATCCAAGTATGCATTGGAAGGGATGATATTACACTGATAAGTACCAGAGCAATTCGTAGTATCTCGAAATTCTTTACGTTTAAAGATTTTGCTATTTACTTTGAACATTATATATGTCGCGGTGGACGTTAGAGCAACAATTATAAAGGTAAGACGTTAGTCAGGGATGACGTTGATTAAATCAAATCATCTGTCACTCAAGCTCAATCAAGTATCATTAATAAAAGCGTTTACCTGAAATAACAGGTACAGTTATAGTGAAAATAGTTACGAATTATCTCAGAATCGAAAATCAGCTCAAGGATGCATGACACCCACCAGATTAATTTATTGCCTTGGTTACGCAACATCGCGAATTTAGCTAAGCTAAACTAAGGTAACTATTCATACATATAGGAATTAGTGATATACACATGTGTTCCTCAGTAAATCTGTACTTCTATATTATAAAGAGGTAAAGTTTGTGAGTTTGGGACGTTGTAAAGGGTAATCTCAGAAAGTACTAAACCGATTTTGAAATCTTTTACCAATATAAAGCCACGTTATTTGTGAGTGTCATAAGCTATATATCATTACGCTAAGACCAATAGGAGCGTATCAACAATGAAAAATGTTTTAAAATCGGGGTATTTTTTCCTTTTGAGAGCTTCCGCTGCGTCTTAGCCCAAAATAACTATTCCACGCGTACGAAGTCGCGGGCAGAAGCTATTAACTAATTATATTATCTATAATAATATTATAAAGAGGTAAAGTTTGTGAGGTTGTAGGGGGTAATATTTGGAGAGCCGGAGAAAAACTGGTCGAACGAAAACGTTTCTTACGAACGCTGTCTTAACGATGAAAGATATATGATTGAGTTCTAGAGAAAAGTTGTAGCTTGATAATGCCCATTACCGTCCAACGAAGTGGGCACGGGTCGGCTAGTCGTCTATATATTTCGTATCAGAAAACTAAGTCAAGCTAAACTAAAACTAACTCAGTTCCATAAGGGGGAAAAAATAAAACCCTTCAATCGCATGTGTATCTACTTGTGTGTGTGTGCACGTATATGGGGGTAATCTGTGTTATATTTTTAGCTAGTGATTGAAATTATTTTTATGAAACCTCATCCTTTTCGCTACGGTTTGCTTTGTAGTAGAGGGTAGAGCATAATATGTATGTCAGTACAAACACTTTTTAACGGTCGAACGGCATTTAATTTTCGTATGTGTTAAATTTATGCAGACTTTTCTTGAGATATCGCTGAGAGTTTCGCATATTGCGTTACCACATACCCTCCGCAATAAACCGAGGTATATTTAATTATGTGGCAAACCGGAGAAGCGTTCGTGAAAGTCTTAGCTGAAGTTAGCGCCGCGCTGTTTGAATGTCCGTAATTATAACTTTGTACACCCGTACATCACACTGTTTCGTACCATTTTCATTTACGGCTCAATGTGATTGAATTCCATGTTAATATATATAAGAAACAAAGTTATTGTAACTTTTAAAATTTAATCATTTTAAGGGTTAGGAGGTTATGTTGCATATAAGTGTTTTAATTATCAAAAATAAGCATTCCGTAAGGAAGAAATATAAAGGATTAACATTTAGTATTACATATTAAAATTTTAGTTATGGAGAATTGTTTACTGCAAATTCAGTTGTACATTCTTGAGAAGTGTGTATCGCTAATGAACTAAATAAAAAATAAGTCAAGTAAAGGCAGTCATAAGGACCGACAAGTGAAAACTCAAACTCGAATAACTGTGTTCTCTTTTGAAGTTTTAAATGAATTATAGTCTGAATTATTACAATTTCACAATTTTGTACATTGAAATTATTAACATTGATCTGATTTTCATATTTATTAGTAATAATTATTTAGTTTATTAATTAATCAAACATATGACGGGCTACACAAGCTCAATACAAAATATCAATATTACATCTACATGGGCCGCTGTAGCAATATGTCATATAGCAAATATGTCACGAGCGTGTCGAGGTTATAGGTGACGCGAACTCACAAGATTTCCCTACCACATTTCTTTTTAAATCATTCAAAGCGGTGAAAGATTTTTTCACTTCAAAAATATTTCGTTTCCGTCATATATGGTTATCACGTCGTGTTTCCCAAAATTATGGCAAAAGAAAACATCATCTGCGATATTATTTGTTCGTCTCTCCTATATAAACCTTAAGTCATGTTTCTACTTACCCTCTAATCTGCGTTGTTAAACGGCATACAGAGTGAGAAGTTTTCGCATTAAACGGGAGGTAAGTGAGCATCTCCCCTGGAGGGTTATCCCTCCACGACGATAACCATTATCGTGTGTATCACACTTGTTTGTCTCGGATTAACGTGGTTGAAGCGATTTGGGGCACTCGCATATGTTACGCGTTTCTGTTTTCCCCGAAATTCGAAATTTTCTTGTTTATATTGGTTCTGTAATGTGATTTAGACGATTTTTTCTTTATCTTGATGTAGATTTGATATACTCACAGATATTGATGCCATCTAAATCTAATTAATTGCAGTATACAAATGTTCCGCCTAAAATAAAATGAAAAGAATTCCTTGCTTCCTTGATGGGTTGATAATCCTATCCGCGACGCATCATAAAATTCTCAGTCATTTATTTGATACTATCGGTAACAAACAAAGATGCGGCTCACTCGATGGTGATTTATCACTGCCGCCTATAGACACCTGTGATGCGAAGGAAATCACAGATGCGTTGCCCCGGCCCTTAGCAGAACGAAACGCCTATAGCTGGAGTCGCATTAAAACTAGGGAGAAGATAAATCCCGAAAGGATTATATTCTTAAATAAGTATTTAAAATGACCTAGACCTTTGTATAAGTCTTTAACTTTCAAGATAACTGGAAGAACAAAAGGATAACTTTTGTGTTATGAATTTATTCAGGTGACTTAATCTGTCATTCTACAGATCGTCTTCACTACCCTTGACTATATAGTACTAATTATTTTAAGGTCAGCCCTTGTAGTATGATGTACGTCACGACAAGGATACTAAAGTGGTCTTTATATTCGTATTTATAATATCTTTATTATATTCTCTTTTCCTTTTATATGCATTGATCTTGTTTAGTTATGTCTTCGTTATATTCTAGTGCTGGCAAGTTTAGGCACAGAATATATTTGTCTTTAGTAGTAACGCTTCTAAATCAATCACATCTTCATCGCCCTTGTATGCATGTTTCCTTTCCATCCGTATTTTTTATTGAGCTACATTAAAACGTACATAAGAATATATTTTAATTAGTGTTACTCATGATATTAACTAACATACGAGTGTCGCAAGAACTTCTGTTGTGAGTCTGCATTTAACGTACGACTTACACTGTCCTTGTTGATATAATAATTACTTTTTCAATAATTTACTGGATGTTATAATGCAGGGTTTTAACATAATAACATAATTTTAATACAAAGTACTTTAAAAAGCAAAGTATTGTTAAGAAAAAGAACAGAAACAAGCATCAATCTTGCTTATCGTGATTGGTTTTCCTGTAGTAGTGTAGAGCTAGATAGCTACACGCGCTGTTTTATAAAACGGTACAGCTACTGAACAACTTGTCAGATAATTGGGAACATAATTTTACGCCCACTTGCCTGCCACCTACGCGCAACTTCAATCGCGATTCATTTAAACACATCCAGATCTGAAATCTTACGACAGTTTATGCGAACGGTTGTTAATTTTAATATAAGGTTAATATTTTTACTGTCTGTTCCTTTTTGACATCCGTTGTGTGTCGTCTCTGCAGAAATTGAACTAAAAACGAATTTAATTAAATCTGCTTATAAAGTGGGCCTATTAAAATAGATATTATCGATCGGGCTCTGAGAGACCATTAACAATTTTTTAGGTAATAATGTTTATGTTTTTATAACATATTTCTAATGCACATTACCGATTGACCGGATTGTAAGTTCAAGCACCATAGCAATTGGGTTTCTATGTCTAATGGCTATTATACGATAGATCGATATGTGAACGATGGTGATGTCTGAAAATAACACCCTCTTTGTGCATCCGCCGAAAACGAATGTAACTATAATTTATATTTATCAAAATATGTATGATGAAAAGGTTAACCCAATCGAGTTTCTTGCTGATTCTTTTCGTTAACTAAACGAACGTTGTTTTCTGAACCGAAATTTAATGAAGTACTTTAAACTTTGATTAGGAACAGCGTTTTTTTATAAATTAAAGCTTAACAATACAAATTTCGTGAAATAGACATACCGTAAATGTTAACCAATATTATAAAAACGTATATGTGAGTTTGTTTTGTTTGTTACGCCTTCACGGTTTTACTACTCAACCGATAATCGTGAAATTTGCTTTACACGTTATTAGAGACACACAAAAGGATATAGAGTGGGTACCTTTCATCCACAGGTGTATTGTCCCGACTATTGCAAACTAGACTAAATGTTATTTACTATACAGACTATGTTTTGTACTATAATTTAACACAAGTGCATACAACGTTTTGGTCAATATTCTAATTTTTTTTTTCAATTACAACACTGGCGTTACTTCTCCTCGATGTTTCCTTAGAGTAGTGAAATTTTGGCAAGCTGTTTCCCTCCACACACGATGCATTTTACAATATCTGGCAATAACTCACGTCAATTTTAAACTTTCCTTCGGAATTTATAAAGTTATGAAGACTACGTCGTGTGCATGAAAAAGTCGTGCAGCTAGCGGCACCACAACTTCAGTTAACTTGCCGAACTTTTGTACGCTTTGGGTGAAACTTACAACTTAGGGTTTGTACATATTTTTGTATAATATAATTTGAATTTATGGCTTCGTATATGCCACAGTGTATTCAGCGAGTTGTTGAATCACGGTGATCCTTCAAATCTCCTTATTGACATAAATAAAATTGAATAAATGCGTTGTTACAATTCAATATAAGCTAAATCCAATGTTAGCCGATTCTAATATTTTACGTTATTTTTCAAGATCTACAAAGATGTACAAAATCATTAAAAAAAAACTAAAACCCTTATCAATGACAAAATTTGAACTACGTTGTCGGTGTATAAAAGCTGGGCTTAAAAAAAATAAACATGTTATAAACGTATAAAATTAAAATTGGGTTTAACTCATTTTGCGTCGTAACTACTCAAATGATATAAATTGAAAATAAACTCATCTAAATAATTTGTTGAGGATAATTTTCTTTGTATGTTCATACTTTTCATATTTGTCAGTTAGCCCATTAGATGAGATTAAATACATTAATATGCAAATATAATATAGTAGGAGTCTGTGAATAATTACAAAAAAATAACTAATCTTACTCTTCTCTGACAAACGTTATATAATTAAAATAACTGCCTTTCTCGAGAAAATTATTATAGTTGAGAAAGAGTATTTTTTTCTTCAGATGAATACGTTTAAATAGTTTGTATTGTAGCTGTGTTTTAGAGACACTTTAATCATTCAAATGGTGGAGGAGCGATGTCGTGTCGAGACTCGAGATAGGCCGCAACGCGTCGCCTACTTCTGCTGACAATTAATGAAATTGCACTGAATAGAATAATGTTGTACATTGTATTAATATAGCTAGCCTGGCAGAAACTGAACTGTACTCATGAATTAACTAAATCATTATAACATTATTTCCCGAATTCCGAGTCTTATTCCGCAACATAATCGACTTATATGTTAAACTTCATTAAAAAACTGTCAGCTATTTAAGTGCAATTAATGAAATAATAATGTTACTTACACAAACTTAATGACTTCTAGAGCTCATGACATGACATGACAGTAAGGATCCAGGTAAACTTAATTGTAATTTAAGTACTTGCCTCAAGATGTACACGTGAATAAAATAAGAATCGACCTTGTTTTACCGTTTATTTCAGGTTTAGTAATAAAAAAATTGTGTTATGAAATGTTATGTTGCTTTAATCACAAATTCTATTTTAGTACGTTTATATTCATATTTTACTAGTATAAGTCTAGTTTGTTCTCTTTAACATTGTCTATTTTGAATAGATACATAAAAAACTTTTTATTTTGTTCTTTCTTTATTTATTTTTATAGGTTTGGTTGGTTTGGTCATTGGAGGGAGAATATATTTCAATTACAAATCACACTTGAGTATTTAATAATTCCTCGTATATTTAAATGAAAGTATACACTAAAGATTGTTCATCATGTATTATGGTCGATCGTATGGGAATGAAAGCAGCAATTTTGGCAAAGTAAACGATATCAGTAAGTTTATATGTTATATATGAAGCGCGGTGACTTCATATCGCACTACTGTGCTGCAGTCACTCTACTATCGGCTGCCACAGAAGCGTTTCAAATAACTCGGTCGCGCTACAAAGTCCTCGTCTTTTTGAGAACTCACTTCGCGTTGTATGACATTCGTTTCCGCTACGAATATTCTAGTTCTATTTTGTTTTCTCTATTTAATCAAGTATTTTCTTCGCAGATAACATTTCATCATGACGTTAATAAAAATGTGATTACATGTGGCAGAGATGCGAATGTTAAGATGTATGTGTGGTGTAACTAGAATGGATAAGATTAGGAATGAGTACATCAGAAAAATATAATAATATATATAGCACTAGTGACAGAGAGGAGTTGAGGAGTAATAGGTTAGTATGGTGCGAGCATATTGCGAGAAAGATGAAAGTTATGTAACAAGAAATGTTTCGAGTACGGAAGTAGATGGATGTATGAGTAGGAGGAAGATCGAGAAAGGTGTGGATGACTTGTGTGAATAGTGATATGTGTATAAAAGGTGTGAATACTGTGAGATGTCAAAATTGTATGCTAAATTATATAAAAGCTATTTTCATTTACTCGGTGTTAATTACATATAAAAACAACATCATTACAAGTGCAACAATACAATGGCAACAACCTTTTTACTATTAAGTAGATCGTTAGACTATCTCAGTCGTGCCACATAAAAAGGGTTAAAGAAGGAAAGGAACAAAAGGATTTCTCAATGTACACGAAATGTAAACATGTTGAGTTTGTACAGGGTGATGGGGTCAACGGAAGGTAGCGGCTTCATGAATATGAGAATGGACATACAAAGTTTCCAGATTAACGCAGTAATAGTACGAGTTTGTACGCTAAATGTGCTCGTTAAAGCCTGGCATTACGCCAAATGTACGACTCGGTGCGACTCGTGTGGTTCCAACTTATTATTTAGTGGTACTACGAAAAAAAAAACAGTATTCGTGATAAAAAAAACTAATAACAGAGATTTTTTTATGATTCTTATTCCTTTTAAAGGAAGACTAAAAAGCTATTATAGGGTGGATCAATATGTGAATGATGGTGACGTCTGGAAATGACACCTCTCTCTGTGCATCTATTAAAAACGAATGAATGAATGTAAACGAATGTAACGGATAATATGTATAATGAAAAGACAAACCAGACCAAGTTTCTTGCCGGTTCTTTTCGATGACTGGGTTGTTTTCCGAACCGGTAGTAGTTTTCACGTTCATAAGTGCCTTCTCAGGGCCTAAACTGAATAAAGAATTTTTGATTTGATTATAAATAAGAAGAGAAATTGCATCATTTCAATTTCATCAATTGCGCTTAATTTGTAACTAGTCCAATTGCCGTCCTCAAAACATTTATTAAGTATATCTAGCTTGGTTAATATACACATCTCACCCCTTTTTCTAATCTTATCTAGTTCAGTGAGTGTATGACGAGTAGTCCGGTGAAGCTGTGAAGACCTAGCGAAGCCAATAGCTTAGTCATTTCAAAAAAAAAGTGTGTGTGTACTTATGTACACGCGTTAGAAGTTATACTTCTTTGGCGTAACAAGATAAAAATATTTTCAAAAATTTTATCTTTCGCCTTATTCTACATTTGTAGAAAAAACGACCCGACAATAGAAAATAAATAATAGTTAAAAAAACACGCTTTCATAAAAAATCCAACTAAGAAACAGAAAATAAAATTTCATACATTTGGATTAAGAATAGTGTAAATTAGAAATAAATGTATATTTTTGTAAAAAGTGACAAAAAAATAATAAAAATACTGATATATGGAGGTGCTGATATTAACATGCGTCACTGTTTATTATTTATTTTTCATTTTTTAGTTAATTTTTTTTTACTTTTTTTTCTGATTATTGCGTTGTCATTGATCTTTGACAGGTGTGCAAACCCATACGAAGTCGCCGATGCTCAAAAAAAAACAATGATCGGCCGAGACTAGGCTACTTATGCTAGGCCGAGCATCGGTACTCTATCATCGCCCTATGGCTGGTACACCATTGGCCACCGATCGATGCTCTCACTAACGACGTACAGTTGTGTGCATGCTTTTATGAACAATAGTACCGATTGTGTGAAGAAATTTTACGGTTTTAATTTTAGGCTAGGAATTAATGTACGTATGTGTATCAAGAGTCAGTCTTAATCGTGTGTGTCGTTAAAAATCCAAAGTCAAGTGGATGAGTACAGTATAAGCCCGAGAAGCAATCAAACTAACAATCGAACCACGCTTAACCTTAAAATTACCCGTTTAAAGTAAGTATTTTTTTAACAATTTCAAAGGTTTTATTTAGTTTATTTGCCTGAATTAATTATTATAAGATTATTTTATTTTTTATATGAATAATCAGTTATTGTCTTCAGTGTAAACTATAAATTGATATCATTCGACACATGAACTTAATCCCTCAACAAATGTCCGTTTCTACAATTGTTTCTTTTCCTTTATATTTGCTAAATTTCTTTGTTAAAAAAAAAAAAAAACTTTTTCGGTTACTTTTACTTTATTTATTTTCATCTGTTAGTACTACTTTCATTGTACTTATTGAAATTAATTATTTGAATAGATGAGTGAATCCGAAGATGAAGTAGCCGGTTCATCATATGCAGTTGTCTGCTTCTTACCAAGACAAAGTTCAGGGTGCGATGAAATAGATTTAATCCCAATTTCATGGATTGAACCTAAGGATGACTACCCGAATAGTAAGAAGGATTTAAAAAAAAAGAGATAAATACTTAGAAAAATTTTTTTTCCCTGAAAGTACTTGGACACTATGTGAAATAGAGGTGATTTCGACCACAGGTAAGTTACTAAAAATTTATTTTAGTGATTTGTTTATGACAATAAGGCTAGCCGACATTTGAAAACTTTTGGATTTTTTTTTATAAAAAAAAAATATTACTAAAAAAGTTTTTTTTTTATTTCATTTGTAACAAATTTAAAAATCTAAGTGAAATAAAAACAAAAAATCTGTTAGTTCTACATTAATAAATCAAACAAAATCGAATAATAGAAATTTAAATTTTCATATTATATCACTCTTTTTATTATTTTGCTTCATAATAAATTATTTGTTTCAACAATTAAAATTTGTCAATAGTAAACTACTCCCTGATGCTTCGCACAATGAGTCCTATAAAATTTTCCAAATATACTTTATAATTTCTATTTTATAAAATAATAAAAAAAAAATCTATTTTTATTTATATCAACATTTTATCGAAAAAAAACGAAGGTATAAAAATTGCTCAAAGATTTTAATTTAATTTTAGTTATTATTATTTTAAAAATCCCATATATTTCTTTTTTTTTTTAGCATCTGAAACCGTCATTGCGAGTAAATTTGTTTTTTTATAAAATTGTTTTTTTTTATTACCAGTAATTTAAATTTAATTTGTCTTTATTACAATGATTCATTGTTGCCTATTTTTGAATTCATTGTTTACTGTTAAAGAAATCTGACATCGTATTTCCAGTCAAATAT
>MU159019.1:512417-558652 GCA_015888305.1 Antheraea pernyi
CATACGAAGAATGTGTATCGGCCGATCATTGGGCCAAGATAGGCAGCTGATCCTCGAGCATCGACCGAGAATCGGATTTTTCATTGGGCCAAGGCTGGCTGTATATCGGATGTTAACATCGTCCCAAGCCTGGTGACTGACCATCGGTCGAGGATAGTAACCAAGAATCGGCCGATCGTCAGTAAGGATCGGCCGATGATGGTATCCGAGCATCGCCTGAGGATAGTAACCAAGGATCGGCTGACGATAGTCAGTAGGGATCGGCCGAGGATAGCCAGTAAGGATCGGGCAAAAGTAGTGGCTGGCTGCTCATCAAATGTGCAAAAATAAAATTAAAGTTATAATTATAAAGAAAATTATATTAAAACTATACTTATACAAAATGTAACTATCTAATTAGTTGCTATTGAATACAAATGAATAACTTTACAGTGAAATAATGAAATTTCTTATTAATGATAAAAAAAAAGTACTCGACTCCTTTATTTATAATAAAAATAAGTAAAGAACTTTTATATTATTGATAAAAAAATAAAAATGATACTTTTAAGTTAAAAAAAAAATTCAATTTTGAATTAATAGTTACAAAAAAAAAAAAATGAAATTTCTTATTAATAATGAAAAAAATTAACTTAAAAGTATCATTTTTATTTTTTTATCAATAATATAAAAGTTCTTTACTTATTTTTATTATAAATAAAGGAGTCGAGTACTTTTTTTTTATCATTAATAAGAAATTTCATTATTTCACTGTAAAGTTATTCATTTGTATTCAATAGCAACTAATTAGATAGTTACATTTTGTATAAGTATAGTTTTAATATAATTTTCTTTGTAATTATAACTTTAATTTTATTTTTGCACATTTGATGAGCAGCCAGCCACTACTTTTGCCCGATCCTTACTGGCTATCCTCGGCCGATCCCTACTGACTATCGTCAGCCGATCCTTGGTTACTATCGTCAGGCGATGCTCGGATACCATCATCGGCCGATCCTTACTGACGATCGGCCGATTCTTGGTTACTATCCTCGACCGATGCTCGGTCACCAGGCTTGGGACGATGTTAACATCCGATACCCAGCCAGCCTTGGCCCAATGAAAAATCCGATTCTCGGTCGATGCTCGAGGATCAGCTGCCTATCTTGGCCCAATGATCGGCCGATTCACATTCTTCGTATGGGAAGTTTGAATTAAATCTGATCGTTCAAAGTAAGACAAAATCGAGCTCAAAGGGGTCGGTTACATACATACATACAGGTGAAGCTAATAAAAGCGTGATAATAAAGGTATTTAATACATTGAAAGTTTTAATACAAAGAAATACAAACAACAAATACAAGGAAACAAAATGTTGACTATAGCTAACTTCAGGGTGTCGGTTTTTCGTGACGGTGTGCGCGCGCATCGTAAAAATTTACTCTTATCATTTTTCCCTAACGCGCCAAAAGATGTATAACTTCAAAAAGTGTATCACGTCTAGTATTTTTTCTTGTATGATTGCATTGATTCACTACTTCACCCTGGTCGAAGCCCTTAAGCCTATATGGACTGGTTCTCAAGTACAACTAGTAGAAATCACATATTGACAATTTTCAACGTGACATTGTTTCCTCTATTTTAATCACGAGGTGGTCTCCCACTAAAAGCTCAGGCATATTATAAGAATATTTATTTGTTACAGTTATTTGAAAGCGATTGTCAAAGCGTTTGTCAAAACTAAAAACAAATTCAGGGTCAATTTCTCTGTGTAACAGGCCTACAATGATAACCATAAACAAAACATATACCACATTGTTTGAAAAAAGTCCTTTTAATTCATAGCGCGTCGGTTTGACGCTAGGCTTTCCTTTTTAGCCTTTAAATAATTTAGCTGCCGCTGTTCTGTTGTTTATTCTGTACGGGAATTCTCACGTTTGTCATGTTGGTAGGGTTGACAAGTTGCTCAAATTAAATGTGATGGTAGATATTAGTGAATAAGGATTCTTAAATTCCTATTTCAAAACTATTTTAATAGCATTAAAATGTTGTTTACAAATAAAATCATTGGCCGTCCAAGTATTACGTTAGCAGAATTTTTATAATATCTGACCGCCCCCTCGCCCTGGTCAGCGAAAGTAAGCAATGCTCTAAACCCCCCTCCCCCTCAATGCTTACGTAAACATTTGTAAGTATTTTAAAATCTTTTGTGGTTCAATAAATAAATATTGCTGACGTAATTATCACCCAGCCCCCCTCAACCCTATGTTATAATAAATAAGCAAACCAAGGTTCCCACACCCCCCATCAGTGCTTCCGTCACACTTGAAAGGCCCCTCAGGTTTAATCCCAACAACGAAATCAATTAGTCATTCGATTCGTTGAATTAGGCTTTGTAACAGGGTGATTTGGTTAAAATAATTGGCACTATCTCTACCGAATCCATTAGATATGTAATATGATGAATTATTACAACGCGATATTGATCACGCTATTAATAATTCATGTTACGACACCCCTAGCTGTTGTTATTCAAATTTGGCCCCACTGGAGTGCCGTAATCTAGGCATTATAACAGCTCCCTGCAGACGCCAGATTGATGGTGTCGCAACGAATTTCACCACGAAAGGCTTTTTATGGAGTAATTGATATAAATGACGGTTTCAATGTGAAATATTGACGTTTATTGTATTGATTGATGTGGAGAGTGGTAGCGATCCGTCTGCCAAGTTTCGAGTTTACAGATACCCAGGGAAACTTATGAGGCAGAGTTCAATAGCTTTGATATTTTAATTTTATTAAGTACTAGCTGTGCCCGCGATTTGTCCGCGTGGAACTTTATGTTTAAAAAAGTGTTCGTCATCTGACTGTATTAAGTTCATTTCATTTTCGCTCGTACTTAAGTCGTATCGTCATTAAAATCACAATAACCTTTGATATAGCAAACCAATTTTAATGAAACAAAGACTAAATGTTACTCGAATAATATGCTTTATGTTTTTTTTGAAGTTATACTTCTTTTGGCGCGTTATGGAAAAATAATGAGAGTAAATTTTTACGATGCGCGCGCACACCGTCACTATAACCCGACACCCTAAAGCTAGCTATAGTCAACATTTTGTTTCTTTGTACTTTTTGTTTGTATTTCTTTGTATTAAAACTTTCAATGTAGTAAATACTTTTTTTCTATTGTTAGTGTCGTTTTT
The DNA here is from genome assembly GCA_015888305.1 of Antheraea pernyi. Classification (NCBI taxonomy): domain Eukaryota; kingdom Metazoa; phylum Arthropoda; class Insecta; order Lepidoptera; family Saturniidae; genus Antheraea; species Antheraea pernyi. The sequence continues at coordinate 515,603 of MU159019.1, forward strand.
TCTACAAGGATTTTTATGTTGTTACGCCAATGAAGTTTAACTTCTAACGCGTCTACATAAGTACACACACTTTTTTAATGTATTTTATTCCTTATTCGTAGGCACCTGCAACAATTTCATCAAAATCAAAAAAGTACAAACACGTTAGATTTACATTCTTATTATATGTATAGATGTTTTGACGTTGTATTGTTCGCAATGCGGTAAAAAAAATCACTGAATCAATAAGGCATATTGTTAAAGCGGTAAGTGAACTTGTTATAAGGTCGAGTCGCACGCTAGGAGTTGGCATGACTACAGTCGCGCGTTGACACGCGATCACTCGCTAAACGGATCATATGTCTTGAACTTTATTTCACACTAGCCGACCCGTGCCCACTTCGTTGGGCGGTAATACGTACGCGTGGAATGGTTATTTTGCGCTAAAACGCAGCGGAAGCTCTGAAGAGGAAAAAATACCCCGATTTTGCAACATTCTTCATTGCTGCTCCGTTCCTATGTGTCTTACCGTGATGATATACAGCCTATAACCTTCCCTGATAAATGAGCTATGTAACACTGAAAGAATTTTCCAAATCAGACCAGTAGTTCATGAGATTACCCCTCATAACGTCACAAACTCACAAACATTACCCCTTTATAATAATATTAGTATAGATTTATAACGATACCTCTACTATATTTAGTTATTAGAGATAGTTAGTATTTCTTTAATAAATAACTAACGTTTTTTTTGTTTTGCATCACTTGAGGCTCTTGGTAGGTTTAGTTAATCTGCAAATCGACTGTCCTCTACCTATCACAGACAGTGTAATTGCTTCAAACGCAGTTGTGCTGCTGTAAAAATAAACATGTTTTACCTAATAAAATGTCATAAAACCAAAAGTATCGTATTGTTTGTATCTTAAAAACATTTACATACCATCTGTTGTCTTTTGCGTACCATTTACATGTGTTATAAAAGGAGAATAAAATATAGAAAATTTTGTCCTTGAAGTCCAGGATTGGACTCCTCTTTACACTGAATAACTAGTACGCAGTATAATGTATATTATATGTTACTATACTTGTATAAACTATAACTAATAATCGGCAAGATTGCAGGCAGCCTTACTTGTTACGAGTGAACCTTTAAATTATTCATGTGAATCGTCTCTTTGAACATATGTAAATGCTCACACGACGGAACAACATAACGATCAACCGGAGATCGTTTGTTCTGCTACACCGAGCCTGTCTACAGTTTACGATTTATGCTGTAATGAAATATAATATAAAGTAAAAAAGATTCATAAAATAATATATTGTTGATAAAAATTATACTATAGTCAAAATGAATTCAATCCTCTCTGTTCCGCCTTAGTATCACAAGACGCCGTGATGAATCAATGTACTTTTCATAAGCAGGAAGCACTTCCTCCTTCATGAAGTGAAGTGTTTATAAGTGAAACGTGTGCCATTTTTACGCAGTAAAAATGTACCATTCATTGCACGTTCAATGGCTTAGTTGGTAGCGTGTTGATGGACGTAGGTTCGAATCCTAGCAACTGAGTCTGAGCTTTCCGTGAAGGAAAACGTCTTAATGAGACCATAGGATGGTGGTAGGGGCTTTTCTAAGTCTGCCACCCGCCAGCTACCACCCTCGAGTTTGTCGTCAAGAACCTGTTGGTATGTACCAGCAGCTGCACTCGAGAGTCAGCCTCATCTAAGCTGAACACGCTTACCGCCTTAGAGCACATTGTCACTTGGTGTCATTGGTTATGGTCTGGTGAGGTTGTGGTCAAACGCTAAAACCTATGTATTAAAAAAAATGTGGTACTGTAACAAATTCATGAATATATCTCTTATTTATCTCTTCAAACGTATTGAATCTCACTACAAGCAGAACTGTTAGCATCTCCTAATATAACTGAATATATTTCTTCTTGTTGCGCATCTAAGTAATTATGCAATAAGGATCTAGCCTAAGCAAAATTATTGATCCTAGTAAATTAACTGGGTATTCATTACAGATTTCATTGAAATAACACTTATCTTTATATATAATTTTTTTTTATAATTGACACGATAAACCTCGAAACTACTCAACAGATCTTCATGAAAGTTGGCATTTATGTATAATTTGGTCGAACTTGAGAGATAGGATAATTTATATTTAGATTATTATGGACTCTATAGTTTTTAATTACAAATTAAATGATTGTGGCATTGTTATTAATTAAGTTTCATCAGTCTCAGATAGATGGCGCTTTAAATTAGTTTGTTGACAGAAAACTGCAGGACCGACTGTTATAGGTATCTCATAGTTGGCGCCACGTTTTAATTTTTAATCTCTTATCGGATTTTACTTTAACTTTCCGTTTATTATGCTGACAGTTTTTATGCAGACTCATAATACCAAATACTTACCTAATCATAATTTAAATTCAACACGCAATAACTGAGCCACACACACGGGTGGCCGGGTCAGCTAGTTTGTCTATAAATCAGCGTCGATTTAGAAACGAACTATGTATCAGTAAAATCTACCTGACTAAAAGGCATTTCACGGATGCGTAAAAAGGTACGATCGGCCATTTTTATGATTTTATGTGCGGACCGTAAAGTGTCGCGAGTCGCCGCAAAACGAATTGCGCCCGGGAACACATCTGTAGCGGCCTTAACGAGCTCTCCGCTCGCGAAACCTCACAAATCCCGCACCCGACGGGATTGGCACTGATCCAGTTGAGACCCGTCCTCTACACTGCTTGCGTAAACACTATATCAAATATGCGTTCCTGAATTTTATTACTAGTAAGCAAATCCGTGTACATTTTTTTCTAAGATTTTCATAGGAATATGAAACTAAATTATAATTTGTAGTTTTTACTATGATGCCTGCAACACATTTAATTATAACTTTATAACAATACAAGCAAGGAATAACATAAAATAACAATTACATGTATTCATCAGCACCATATGCCTGATGAACGTATTTGTTCGTCGTATATTGCAAAATGAAAAAAAGTCGAGGCAGTCATAAAGGACTGTAGACAGAAGTGAAAACTCAAAACAATGCAATAACTGTGTTCTCTTTTAAATTTTTAAATTAACTATAATGTGAATGACAATATTGAAATATCAAAATTTGTTTATTGAAATGATTAATATTAGTGTGGTTTTCATATCTATTGGTACTCGGAGCAATAATTATATACGTTTTTATAAAGTCTATTAATCATTCAAGCGTATGATGAGCTGCTAAATATCAATATTACATGTACACAGGTCAATACTACACGTAAGTCTGAAGCCAACCGCGCAAACGAAATACGGCTTGTCATACTTACTAGCATGTCATGACGCGAAAAAGTTTGAATATGTATTACTAAGTTTTCCTTGCCGGAGTCTACAAATCTTACATAGATTAATAAACGTAAGGATAATGAAGTATGACGAATAGAGACTTATAGTTAAAAGCTACGATCAATTACTGATACTCAAAAGACTCAATTTATTTTTCCAATTGTTTTATCATTGATGACACTAAAACACGTCAACGGTTATTACTATTATACAATACAGCTATTAACAAAAATAAAATGAAAATCCTTATTCCCAAACAGGAGAAACGGTTACTGAACTGTTCTATCTTCGTTTATTTACGCTTAAATTTTATTTATATAACAATGAACTTCTAAACAGCCATTTACCTAAACTTATTTAAGATCTAATCGTCGGCCGTGTAATAACTGGTTTAACGAAAAAGTTGGCCCAATGAATTAGAGTTAAATATTCGGGAGAAGAAATTTAATAATTTAACGAAACTGCCTTAAACTTTGAATAACCTCTAAAAGTAACAAGAAGCCTGTCCGTTCGTGAACGAGACCGTCCCCGTAAAATTTCGAGCTATTAATGTAGGCGGATATACTGTGCGCTTACACTTTTTAAAATTGGTATTTTTAAACTCCTTTAACTGGAACTGAAAAAGCTAATCGGTTAACGTGCATATAAAATCTTTTGCAAGTTAGGGAATTATTATCTTTATTGCTGACTAGATAGCACCCGTGACTTCGTCTGTATTGTTTATTATTAACAATATGTTTTATGTACAGAGAAAAAGAATATAAGCACCACACCGATTGCTTACTTCTCGTCGCATAGAAAACACATCGCTGTACTCCTAGAGTTCATAAGACTAATATGTGAAGTTTCTTAAAAAAATTATGAATTTATGTTAAATGAAACTACTATGACAATTCATTTTTTTAGATGAGAGCCAAGTGTCCATAAAGTAAAACCAAAAGAAAATCGAAATCTGTCCAGTAATTTTTACGTGATGTGCGTACAGTGGCAGACCTCTATTCTTATATGCAAGTGCTCGTCCAGTGGAAAAAGTCTTTTTTCAAATTTTTTATTGATATAACCAAAACTCGTCAATAGCGACAAAATAAAAAAAGAATGAAGTAAATCGGCTGAGAAAGAGAGGAGGAAAATGTTCTTAACTGTTTCCCCACTGTCTCTTTATATATTCATATGACATGAAGACACAAAAAAATAAATAATTTAACAGCCATTATTTTTGCAAGTAGTTTTAATTCTACGATCTTAACTTATATAACGTAATATTTATTTCCAGACGTTCCGTACTTGGAGCTGGCCGAGCCGGAGGAAGGTTACCACGGACTGATCCGGGAAAACGAAACCCTGGTCGAGGTGACTCCACCGATCAGAGCGCGCGGACCTCTGTGTTCCTTCCTCATATTGAATAACAAGCACCATGGGGAGGCTCCTTTCGAGGTAACTTCTATTAACTTATGAACTTATAATATTGGTTAAAATGGATGGCTAAACAGCTCAGCAACAAACAGCGCCTCTCGACAGCGGGATAAAATCAAAAGTACTTTATTCTATTTAGGCCCTGAGCAGGCACTTATGAACATCAAAGCTACCATCGACTCGCCAACAAGCCAGTTATCGAGTAAACCGGAAAGAAACTCGATCTGGTTTATCTTTTCATGTTATATATTTTTACAAAACATAGACACTTAATGCGTTTTTAGTGGTTGCACAGAGAGGGGCGATATTCCTTGACGTCACCATCGTTTACATATTGATCCACCCTATTGGCCTTTAGACATTAAACCCCACCTGACATGGTGCTTGAACACATTATACGGACAATCGGTAATGTGCTTTGGGGTTTTGTTATAAACCCTAACACTATTACCTAAAAAACTGTTTATGGTCTTATTAAACCTGACACGTGGAATGACCAGTTTATTGTTGTTTCTAGTATTTAAGTTATGTTGATCGTTTACTAAATCCAGCTTATCTATGTTTTTGCGGACATACATTAAATTATCACGTATATTGGTAGGGCTGATGCTGAAATGCGTAAAAATAAGAGAATTACTGTGAGGTACAGATGACTACCATCTTGCTTAGTTAATTGATATACATGAGTTGATACTAAAACGCAATACACCTAGACGTGATACTGAGGCGTTTGTTACACCTGGGGATACAATTACCATGTCCCCTACCACATGAATTATAGTAAAATCACTCAATTTCATTTATTCTACTAAAATATGTAATGACTTTAATTCTTATTCTCTCTCGTTCTCAATTCGGTTCTATTTTTATGTTTTTTCACGTCATAACTTAGTAATTTATAATCATAAATATAAAAATAAAAAGAGATCTGGATTTTTGTTATTGGAAAGCGCACGTTTTCAAAGAGGTCCCATTTTAATTCATTAGTTTTGGACCTTGTATTTAGAAGATACACCAGTTAATTCCTCAATATCAAATAGGACTTGTGTGTAGTTGAGATATCGGTAACTTTATAGCAATTTAAAACTAGTTAAAGAGTTAGGTATCTCTACCTAGATAAGATCAAAGAGGTTTTGGTGCATTTTTGTGAGTACATAATTCTAGAGTCGGTTTTAGTTTCTGTTAAAATGTTTTTATCGTAGAATTATCTTATAGAGCGAAAACAGCATTTCTGCTGTTTACGCATTTAAATTATTCTTCAATATTTTTTCTCGTATTCATTGGAAAGTGTAACAACTACGAAAATAGAACCGAACATATTATTTCATGTTATTTTAACGCATGGCAATATAAACTGTTAATATATGATTAAAGTCACAACAAAGAACGCCCATAATTGCAGTTCAGATTTCGAGTGTATAAATAAAATATATACATCCATAAACACACTTTATGTTTGCCTGACAAGCTCAAACGCTTTGTGCTATGTATTATGGTAGCCCCGCGTGACGAAGCTTCGACTGTTTGTTGCGGTAAAAAGTAATTAAAGACATTTGCACACCTTTATTATTCCAATAGTAACTCGAAATTAGCGATTCGAAATTCCTTTGATGTGTGTAATAACCGCCAGCCCAGTTATAGTGCTGTGTCTATCGTCACGCAGCGCGATAGTTCGTAACACATGACGATAATGTCTTCCCACATCGGCGTTTATTGCGAACCTAGGCAAAACTTTATGGCGATACATGCAGGTATGGAAGTAGCGTTATACAATATCTAATACTGAAAGGTCATCAGAATCGAATGTCTATTGTATCGATTATTCTTGAGAAAAGAATTCATGGATTGAAGACGTAAAAGAATATCGAAAATTTGATGAGAGTGTAATATGTAGGATAATTTGTTTTTATTTTGCCTTCAAAATGCAACGTATTATAAATCTACCTACATACAGGACAATATTGTACTTTAATAAAATTCCGTTTACCGTGAACCAATTTGTTTCTATATAGATTGTACCCAATTGTGTTTCATTTTGTTCCGAATAGAGCACCCGATTCTTATTGGAACTCGTATACGTGGTACAGTCACGGTCGTTTTTCAGTTTATTTATTGGAATACTACCTTAAACCATTTTTTTATGAAGGTTTATCCCAAATAAAGATATACGTAATTAGGATCTTATGACTTTTATTATTTCATTGATGTTAAACACAGTAAAATGTCTTAACTCCCAGTCGTGTGTTTAAAGTCCATTGGTTGTACAACGTATGTTAGTACGTTATTTGTGTAGTTAAATGTACAATCAATATATATTTTATACTAAAAGTATCAATATTGATTCAGAAAGGAAAAATAAAAGGTTTAATCATGATTTTTGTCCATTTATTGATATCGTATTCGTAATGTATATTACAAATTAAAAAGATTATAGACTTGTTCATTTATATTTTCAAAAGAGCATGTTTATTTATGTATAGCACTGTACGTGTCCAGACGAGCCGGCTCAGTGAATTGGCAGGTAATCGATGGTTTGAATCACGTCGGAAGCTTCATACTCGTCTTACCTTTTAATGTTGTTCTGGCTAGTTTACCAATAGTAGCCTTTACAAGCTTTCATTCGACCTACAATGTTTCACGCTATCTGTTTGTACGAAAGTGGCTTCTGCCCGCGACTTCGCCCGCGTGGAATATTTACTTTGGGTTATCGCTAACTTTAACTCACGACTTCGTTACCCGTAGAACGTACGTTAACCCCGATTTTGAAACATTCTTTATTGGTGCTCCGTGCTTCTTTATTGGAGGTCTTAGCGTGATGATATATAGCCTTCCTTGATAAATGAGCTATTTAACACTGAAAAAGTTTTTCTATCTATATCTAATATATATATATATCTAATCTAATTCTGGATGTATTGTTCATGTCGGTGTGTTCTTCATGTCGGTGTGTTCTTCATATATTTTTATATATGAGTCAACAAACTAAGACAAGCTCTCGCCTTGTGACTATTATTATATTATGAATAATCTACAATTAGCAACTAGAGCAGGATTACAATTTTATCTTCAATGACTGTACACAGTGTAAACGATTTTGTGTTTTTCGGATATTCTTGTAACGTTTAAAAATAATAATTATATATTGTTTCCATTACAATTTGTTGCAGAGTATATAATATTTAAGTACATTTTATGCATTTTATAAACAAGAGGGATTTACCACTTCTACTCACCTGGATGGTGACTAGAAATTAATCATCAATTATATATGCAACATGAATATTAAAATTATAAAAATATCATAAATGTATCTTAAAACATGTTCGTCTTATCGAATCATGTTAAAGCTCGAAGGAGCTGTATCGTTTGGTAGGTTCCCGTACACTTGTATGGATCAGTCGCGTTTTCCGGTAGATATTGACAGGTAATCGATGTTCTGGAGCATTTATTTACTCTGTAGCCGTACCCTCCTTTATCATATTTTTTGATATCTTTTCGAGTGGCTTTGTTTTGAATCATTTTTATTCTGGTTCATTCGTATGGAAGGAATTGTATTTAGCAACAAATTCTCATCGGGATTCGTAAACCCTTTTTTACTAAATAAATTGAATTAGTATATTTATGCCTTCTATATTTCTCTGTATCCTCCAAAAACTGTACCATTTCTCTCGTCTCTTCTTTTGCTTCCACTCCTAAAGCACATTACTCGCGTTCAAATCTTTAATGTTGGTGACACTTCTAGACATTCATTGTACGTGTCATTTTATTCCTGATGCGAGATACCATTTAACTACTCTTTTATAGATCGGAGAAATCACATTCCTATTAAATTCATTAATTGAACTCAATGATAATTTTTTTTATTGTGCTTTTTTATTTGCAGCTGGATTAATAAATATAAGTTTATTACGTTCTACTATTGTTAATAGTTAAGAAAAACTCATTATGGTTTACATATAATAAAAATGGTTACACAAAAATAACATACATTGAACAGCAGTAATCCCGACCAAAACTATTTAGTAGTTTTGGAATTTACTAGCTTTTTAATAATTTTATTATAGGTTTACTTCTGTGCACTGAATCTATTGTTTTTGTGTAACCATTTTTCGAAGACGTCTCCGAGTATATATTAGTTAATTGCAAGTAATTGTCCACAATAAGTATGGTTGCTGAACATAATATAAGCCATTTTACCCATAATTATTGTCATATCACTTATTTGTTAAAAATAAAAACAATATCGTATTTTTCACACATGTGCTCGAATATACTCCTCAATAACGCCCGGGACAATGATAATGTATTAATAAGCATTATCTTTCATATGAGGTTTTATTTATACCCGTACCCTTGGACATTATATTATTCGATATATATTGGAAGTTATAGGGTACAATGGTTCTCTATTACGTGAAATTATTTGTTAGAGGCAGTCAGAAGGGATGTAATCATTGTTGTACTAATATTAGTAACGTATTTTGTTAGCGATAACCTTTTATAAAACCATTTTTGTCCGATTCGATTGCAACCACGCACATATTGTGAACGACCTTCTATTATGATTCGTTTCTTTTGTCGAATTTTTTCGATGATGATTGTATTGCCTATCTATTACTTTATATATATCTGCCGTTACATTTCAAAATAAACTAAATCTAATATTAGCCGTACCTAATATTTTACGTTATTCTCCAAGATCGACAAATTTTGTACATATAAAATAAGATCATAAAAAATTAAAAACCATATGAACTGCAAAATTTGATTTTCGTTCTCGGTGTATAAAAGCTGAAAATCTTAAGAAGATTAAACATGTTATATGAACGATTAAAATTGGATTTAGATCGTTTGTAATGTAACGACTCATCTATTTCCTTATGATGAATAGTACTGTTAACAGTATAATTCAAAAACTATAACGATCCCGTAACTGTCGCCGTTATCACAATGATTGCTAAACATCTAAAATGTTGCGAGGCTTTACGTTTAAAGTGTATACTGTGATATATTTTTCAACATATATATTATAAAGTAGAGGGAACAACGACCCTAATTTTTTTAAATGTAGAAATACCAAGTTATATTACTATACTAGCTGACCCGGCCACGCGTTGCTGTGGCTCAGTTATTGAAAGAGGACAATTATCGTGGACAAACATCATGATACTGAATTTTTATATATTTAGATATAAGTGAATATGATGTCACGGTGATTTTAGAAAGAGTTACCGTGGCTCTTCACGTTAGAATAACATTCAAAGTAGATTTGTTTAATTATTCCAGATAATGGTGATAGACGAGAACGAAGCGCGGCTCCGGGTTCGATACCCGTTGAACTGTGAGAAACGACGAAACTACAAGTTCGACATCGCGGCCGTCGGCTGTGACGGTTCCTACTCCAACACGTATGTTATCTCCATACTATGGATAATTAAAGGTAGTAATAAATATCTCGAGGTCATTAAATAAAAATCTATCATCACCAGCCTGTTGTATACTGTTTGGACAAAAGCTTGCTATGATTTACCGCTGTAATTGTTTATTGGCTTCTGTCCAACTGCCAGTTAATAATTGTTAAGGTAATATTGACCCTAGTTGATATAACGCTACTTTGTTTTAGTTAATCTAATCTATTTAAACATCGGATTGATTGAAATTAGATTTTTTTTAATATAAATTGTCTGCATTCTGCATATGTACTAAACTTGCAAACCTATATTTGTGTATATATCATAAGTGCTAATGCTGAGACAAAGACCTAAAAGGGTTAAAAACTCAATGCAACACTTATCTCATTTGAAATATTTTATATATACATATATCTTTCTTTATATTATTATCAAATATGTCGCCGATCAATAGCACCACATTATAATGTGAATTCCTTTCACAGTCTGCACTTTAGTTTGTATTAATTTCGAATTCCGCGTCTAGTAAAAGAGATACTAAGTCATCGGATAAATGAGATATGTAAACCTCCAGGGTGCCTGTACACATCACGGTGACAGACGTAAACGAGTTCGCTCCAGTGTTCAGCCAGCCGGCTTACGTCAAGTCAGTCGACGAGGGTCGCATCTACGACGAGATCCTGCAAGTGGAAGCCACCGACAAGGACTGCACGCCTCGGTTCGGTGACGTCTGCAAATACGAGATACAGACTGACAGGAGCCAACCCTTCGCTATCGACGCTGAGGGTGAGATAATTATTCTTTTAGGATGCATACTTATCTATAGTCTGACTGTAACCGTTGTACCGCGCCAATGGTACACGAGCGGCGAGACGAGGGGACGAATGGACTGTCTGTGTCAGACACAGACGTGATAAAATATCTAAAAATGGGTCTTGTGTTATGCGTGAAGAATTTATATTTATATTACTTTATCAGAAACAAAAATTAACCACCACATTCATAGTAACTACATTCGTTGCTACGAGCTTCAGAATCAGACACAGTTTTATAATACACAAAAGATTTCGTAATTGCATTTGCAAGCAGACTTGCCAACAGACTATACTAATAACATAAGTTTACAACTGATGTATGCCGCGGTCTTTAGCTTGCATTATACTTTTTATTAACCATAATAAGAAAATTGTAGTTATTACTACTCAGTTTCTTTTTTATCCGTTTTGCTTTAATGATGTTTTGAAATTCCATGGGCTGCATAATTGAATAGACCGACATTTCTATTTAAGGAACAAATAAAGTGTAACATTACTTATCGCTTGAGTTTAATTTACTTTAACTTAGCAATGTGCTAAGAGATCGTTACAAGTTTTTGCCTCACAATATCTATTTGGTTCTTAATTTTTTTTTTGTCTGAGAAATTTAATTTGATATGAATTTTTAAATTGTTTTAATTTGAGGAGTTTTTTTTAGTATCTGCTAGAACAGTTTTGATGTGAAACTTCTTAACGTAAGGTAGGTATTTGTGTGTATGTGTAAGTACGTATAAGTGTCTATCTATGTTAGTGATATTATAACTATAGATACGTCATAAGCGCATCGACAGCGCTTTGTTAAAACTTGTCTAGCTAGCTTCTTGTTAACGGCTGCCCTGTCAATCCGTCCGTATCTAAGAAACATATAACATATATATTTCTTTTTCACCACCAATATTGAGAATATGCCATCTTACTTCCACGTTTTATCTAAAACAGTTTACGTATGTGTGCGTTTTCGTGCCATTTGTTTTGTCAAAATCTCATGTAGATAACCTATTTACACTTATTTTAAATATCATTAGTGTATGTATACCAAAATGAATAAATATATAGTTAAGTATTTATACTACGGGACTTCGTATAGTATATAGTTTATAAGCAACGAAGTTTCGCTTCCTCCGCGTGTACACATTAAAACACGCACTGTTTTTTTATCCGAGACTAGAGTAAACAATTTTCATAAAAGTTTTTTCTTATAAATAGTAGTAAATATCCTCAACGGTTTTGTGCTATTTTTTGTAAATCTTGATGGCTTAAAAATTGTACAATAGATAAAAATCTTCTGTAACATGCACAGGTGTGATCCGCAACACGGAACCCCTGGATTATGAGAAATCCCACAATCACATCTTGTCCGTCGTGGCGTACGACTGCGGCATGATGCAGTCCAGCCCTGTGATGGTCACGATCAAAGTCAATAAACCCTGTCGAGCTGGATGGAAAGGTGAGTGTGCATCTGGAGTTTTATTATGAAACTGATTTACATAGAGGTACTTTTGAAAATTCATACATTGTATATTATTTTATCCAGTATTTACAACTGTAAAGCTTTTTTCTATTTGTAGTATATTCTTTTCATTTCTTAGTTTTGATAAAAAAAAGGTTATATTTGTTGTTTTAGTATTATGCTCTAAATAGTAACTTTTTATTTGGGTATGAGTTGCAATATGATTAATCTATACTACGGCGTTTATTTACAATGACAGTTTCGAGTGATATACAGACATTCATCGTTGGCCAGATTAAATATAACTAAATATCTGATGTGAAGTCCATGACTGATCCAGAGTACGGCGTACGGTTTATCGCTTGTTACGGTGTTTTGCTTGATAAGAGACGTCTTTGGACTCCACTCTACATGTAGGGTACTCGACAGTACTCGAGCTGTTAGAGCACATCTATTTTGATTGACTCTAAGACTGTAAATTGATGTATTGATTTACAAAAAAATGATTATGATAGACAAATGAGTGTTAATGGTTTAATTACTGTAGGTACACTTTATTATGGTGTTAATCACACTTGGTCACATCTCTGGGGACACTTGCAAAAGCGGCATCTATAAGTGCAAAAGAACCATATTAGCAATACCATATAATGGCATCATTGTAACATGTTGTAACGTTTAATTTCTTTAAATAATTTAATTGAGTATTGTCCGTAATATATTATGTTGACGATAGGGGAGGGGGGTGGGAAGGTAAGTGTCTCTCTGTGTTGAGTATTGTAACGTCTCGTGTCGCGGGGCAGGCGTGGCGGAGCGCGTGGAGTACGCGCCGGGCGGGGGCCCGCTGGCGCTGTTCCCGGGCGCGCGGCTGGAGACGTGTCGCTGCGGGCGTCGCGCTCCACCGGCTGCGACCGCGACACCTACTCGCTGCACGCGCAGCGCACCGTCTGCGGTAACACCGATATAACCTCCCACACTTTATACACAATCCAATTATCGCCCACTAATTCAATATTTCACTACTACATTCTTTTGTAACATTTGCTAATTGTGATTAACTTTTTATATTAAATTTCATAAATTTACAATTTGTTGATATTATAAAGGTAAGTCTAGTTCTATACACAGATCTAATTTGAGCATATATCGATCATTACTCCGGTGAAGCTGCGAAGGAACATCAGACAAATAGCATTACTTAATTTTTAAAAATAACACACTAGACTCCTTACTACTAACTCAATACTACATTAAAGCTGATAAAAAACATGTAAAAAAAAGTGTGTGTGCGATTCACACACGATAGAAGTGAAAGTTCAGTAAATCGAAAAAATAGTAATGTGAATATATATGACAAGAGTAGGATAATTACAAAGTTTATTTGTTTAAAAATGAATTTATTATTTACCACGACAAGATATAAAAATATTCACAAACACCGTTAAATAATAACACACCACGCTGACTTCTTACTAAAAAGCTGTAATACGCAGCCGCATACAGTGTACAGTAGTATTAGATCACGTACTTTTCACATACACGAACACACGTTAAATGCTCAAATACAAGTAAATATTAAACAGTGTGTAATACACATACATATCGACATTTGCTCTCTCGCTCTAGGGAATTTTTGTGACCGATTTTGAGCGCTACTTTCGAGACTGTGTGCCTTGGGTTTTTATATGTTAATGACCTCGATTGAATTTGAGCTAGGCGTATTTTTCTTTAATTATTTTTATTTTTTACAATAAGTATCGATGTTAACGATAACGTATATAAAGTAGTAATTTTGTATTGTTTACGTATAGGTATGGACCCGAAGACCATCGACCTGTTGCCTAGCCCCGGCGCGGGCAACGAATGGGCCAAGTCTCTGAAGCCGGATTCCGGTACGTGCCGCATGGTGTAGTGCTCGTGCACAGTGTATAGTATCGCGAAGAGCCGTTGAGAGTCCCCGCGGTGGTGCGTGTGCAGGGCGCGACGGCGAGCAGATGTTCGCGTTCGACGGGGAGACGTCGGCCGTGGTGCCCGAGGCCGTGCTGCCGCACTCGCTCGCCGGCAGCTTCTCCGTGTCCACGTGGCTGCGGCACGCGCCGCCGCCCGACGGCGACAAGCACCGCAAGGAGCACGTGCTCTGCCTCGCCGACGACCACAGTCAGTGCCATACTATTCTATCTATTCCATTACTGATGCCGATCTGAGATCGATCAATATAATTTTAAACGTCAATTGTTTTAATCGATCGAAATGTTCGAACTATCTCGTGTGTCAAAATAACTTATTCTGAAAACAGAAAACTTTAGTTCTCCAGAGCACAAAAAAATTCAAAAGAAAAAAGCAGAAAAAAGTTATTTCTGAAGTCTCGCGTCGCTGGCGACCTTGTAAAAACAACTTTAAATCATTCGGGAACGATTGAATTTGCAAAATCATAAGTTTATCGCATAACTATTCAACGTACCAACGTATGTATATTGGGGTATTTTAGCAGACGATTTTGAGCGCTAGTGTTTATGAACTGACGTATTGAATAATATCGATATATAGTTTTCATATATTACATTGAATAATTAAATCGATCTATTACCAAATAAATACACATCCCTGTACTTTTTCTAGGTAGCGTTTTTGTCTGATAATTTTAAATTGGGATATAATGAATCTTAGATTACTGATAGTGTGAGTTATTTTGAAGAATTTTATTTCTAATAAAATTATCCCTTATGAACAATGATAATCAATGTGTTATACTTATGCCCAACTTTTGTTTGCCTGTACTATGGTGCCATTTCTACTTTGATAGAGTATGGTAATTGTAATCGACTGGATCGCAACTACCATACATATAAAATCCTCGGAGCCTTATTGCATTCTAGTATCATTAGGTGTATAGTCCGAGTCATCGTTGATGACCGCTCTGAATATAGCTTTAAGTTCGGCGTTACGCATAGTACAGTCAAGAGGTTAACACAAAAAACAAATTCAGAAAATTATTATAGGAATGTAGCATTTACGTTTATTAATATTTAATTAGTCTCGATATTATACGTACCGTATGTCTTAATGAATCAGGTCTTAATAAATTATGATTGAAGTAGATATTTGCCTGTTATATTGTTGCTGCTTTCAGAAGATTTTATGTACGTGAAATGAAAGTTTGATTCCGATTGTGTCGTCTTGTAAACGGTTTGGCAGCTGGTTACGAAAACCTGTTTATATGAATTTAGCAGACATATACATACATACAAGTTATATATATAATATTTACAAATAATTAGAGATAGAAACGATCTAACAATAAAAATTAAATCATTACTGGGGTAATTAAATAACAGTAAAAACTAGAAACGTCGTCGACCTAGAGAAACCTGGCAAAGATCTGAAGGCAGAGTGTACGAAAATTGGGTTTACTTGGAGTGAGATGAAGCGTCAAGAGATTGACAGATCGAGATGGAGAAGCATTTTGTCTGCCCTTTGCCCCGATAGTTTGGGGACATAGGATCTCAAGAAGAGAGAGAAAAATCTAGAAATGGACGAGCTCAATGATAAAGTAATATATAAAGCTAAAATATTAACAGTTCGCCCTATCATGTATTTATCCATTATAATTAAATCCAAATAACATTTAATCACCTGGTTTGTGAGTTTTGGCTGATCGCTTATTTTAATTAAATGATCTCCCAGTATATATTTATATCTCTGGTATATACCTAGTAGCATATATTGTGGAGATATTACGCGTGTTGCAATACCGTTATTGTGAATAAAATACATTCATAATAAATAAATAATTTGTAATAATAATAAAATAAACAACAACGCCTTTCATAGAAACAACACTTATCGAAGTGCACATCCACTTCTAATAATGATAAATATTCAAGAAAAAGAAAACAACTAAAAAAGCAATAATATGTATTACCAACAACAAAACTAAATTGACTTCTGAATGCGACTGTACTGCAACTAGTAATGACAGGACTCGTGTGTCAACGTTGCGAAATAAGGGGCGAGGTGCGCGCGGGCGAGCTCGCACCCCTTTTACTTCACTTCGTCCCTCTGGTACCTAAATTTGTGTTCTGCGCATCTACTTCAGAGCGGTTAAAATATTTGACGCGGACTATATATTCAGTAAACAAGCAGAGCAATACTTAAGCCTAGAATCAGGGACAGTGCAATAACTTTGTGGCTGTATAATTAAAAAAATGTTTTTATCTAAAATTGATAGAAAAAAATCCTTAATAAAATGTTATTTATTAATTTGCTGCGGATGGTCCTGAACAGAGATGAACCGTCACCACTTTGCGCTGTTCGTGAGGAACTGCAGGCTGATCCTGCTGCTGCGCCGGGACTTTGGAGACGGAGACCTCAACATATTCCGTCCAGCTGAGTGGAGGTGGAAGATTCCAGAGGTACGATTAATTTTTATTAAAAAAAAAATCTTTACAATGAACGATTCCCTTGTATGGATATGTAAAATTTTTAGCCCCAAGAGTAGATATTATGTTTCTGTATTAATTTCATCATATCAATTTAAATAAGAAAAAGTTTGATTGTAAGCTTGTCCTTTTTCTAAACTTACACCTTAGCATGTTTTTTCTAGTAAATTATCACTCGACATTGATTATAGTGATTTTTTTGTATGTTATCCTATAGTTTATGGTAGTAATAAAGTAACAGAACAATTGTATGTCGTAGGTTATCAGTAGCACGCACTGTTTCCTGATTTTTTTAATAGTGTAACATTTTTTTCCATGTCGTCAAATTCTTTTGTCCATCTACTGCATGTCGCATTACAGTCGGTACGTTTCTACGAAGTAAAGTGAAAGGCGTTTGATAGTACCTAAGCCCAATATGTTTATCACCTGAATGATTGTATTTATAATGTATTCTCTACTCTTTAAACATTAAACCCACTTAGCTACAATTGAAAATATTTATTTTATGTTATGCATACCTATGTAACTCTATTTTTTTCAGTATTGTATTGTCCGTGTATTTGCTACCATGAATATATTTTCTTTCTTTGGTAGCTTCGATCAACAATAACTAGATAAAGGGTCACGTACAAAATCGAAGCTAAATCCTGTCCGCGTAAATATATACTATGTGTAGCTATTCGTTTACTAAGAAAGGGAGCACAACAGTTTTAAGTTCAACCTAATTACAACCGTGACACCTAGTAATAAAGTTACGAATGTTCAAAATATTATCTAATACTTACGATAAAACGAGCAAAGCAATAAATGACTCCCGTAACTTACAAAAGAAAAGATAACATAAATAAATTTGTGTGAATTCAACCTTAACACGCAATGAATAAAGTACTTTTTCCCGTTATTCTGCGTGTTTGTACGTGGTTGGCGAGCCATGACCATACATTTGTACCACATTTTAAAATCGGTAATTTTGTTCAAAATTTAATATTATTTGTTAGTTTACAGCTTAAAATATAACTTATTCAACATGTATTTAGGGAAAGTAAGATACTCCGGCCGTTAAATTGCTTTTTCGTGAAACATGCTTACATTGGTTGTGTTTCAAACAAACTAAACAAAATAAAAGCTCACGTTTCAAGTGAGCTGTTATTTATCTAGACGTATTTTTCGAGCTGACCCGATATCTAGTTATTGTTGATCGAAGTTTGGTTCTCTAAAATGCAAATTTCTAATTGAAATCTATGGTCGGATGTCTTGTGTACTATTAATTTCCTATTATCAATTCCAATTTCTAATTATTAAGTTAAGATTAAAAATATCATTATTTGTGAAAAAAATTCATTAAAACTTTTATTAGTGAAGTAGTACAGATGTGTGTCTGTGGGTGTGTGTGTGTGCAGGTGTGCGACGACGAGTGGCACCACTACGCGGTGAGCGTGCGGTTCCCGAGCGTGGAGCTGTGGGTGGACGGGGAGCCGTACCGCGGCGTGGACGGGAAGGGCCCGGAGGTCATCGACGACTGGCCGCTGCACCCCGCGCAGGGCATCAACACCACGCTCGCCGTCGGCGCCTGCTGGCAGGGTACCCCTTGCACACTATTCAACTTCTCCTTACATATGTTTCTCGTACATTTTTACTTTGTCTGCGCCAAATCGATCGGATCCAATTGTATTGGCAATGGCGAAATATTTAAAAAGAAAACCTATAACTCAATTACAACGCTACCTAACGGGTCCAATTGAGATAAAAACCATCCCATGACTGAGCCGCGCTCCACCTGTTGTTTTCGTGCGGTCAGCGACAGCGACAATGCAATAATTTTACCGGTCTGTGTTTTTATTTTACATTATCTTTTGATCCATTCCGTCAGTTAACATGCTGTAAAAAGTAAACTTATAATAGGTATATTAAAATGGAAATCTCCGAGAAATTTCCATTTTGATATACCTATTTCTTTCCTTAAAACATTGTAAAATATACGTGTAAGCTGTATCCAAACATTATTGATATAAAGCCATCTATGTAGATATTAAATTTAGATGTACGATGTCGCAGACTTTTTGTAAAACTAAAAGTAATAAATATATTTGCGGGGAACCTAATGTAGATATATGAAGTCCATTTACTAATTTACTTATCTCTCGTAGTCAAGTCGCGTCTTCATTAAAATCACAATAAGTTTTTATATAATGAATTGATTTTAATGAAACTAAGATTCAATGTTACTCGAGGAGTTTATGATTATCTTGATGATGTTTTATCGTGAACGCAGTACTTTAGCAGTGATTCGTGCTAAAACAAACAGACAGATAGACCACAGACGTTTTTAAAGATGGTTGAAATGTAATATCTTGTTATTATATATTTATTGGAAAGTGGTTGACCGGGGCGCACCATCGTGTAGGTGTGTGTTTGTCTGTGTTCGCGTGTACGGCAGAGGGTGACGGCGCGTGTGTGCGGTGTGCGTGTGCAGGTACCGAGAAGGACATGAAGCACCACCTGCGCGGGGCGCTGGCGGGGCTGGGCGTGTCGCGCGGCGCGCTGCAGCCCGCGCACGCGCTGGCCTGCGTGGCGCGGTGCCGCGAGGGGCTCAGCCTCGCGCCAGACCTCTGTAACTACCTTCATCTATTTATATTCACCTCCCATCATATCGAAAACCTTTCTACAACTTTTTAAACTTTCAAATGCTCCCTAATAAATATATATCGATTAAATACTTCTTGTTTGTCAGAGAATTACAAAAAATCTATCTTGTATATTTTTTTGATATTGTTGAAATTTATATGTGTGTGTGTTATATGTGTAGTTTTGTTGTATTTTTTACATTACAAAATCTATATATTAGCGTCTCTATAGTTTTACTAAATGATTTTACTTTACTACGATATATTATTTAACATTATTTATGATTTGATTAGATGACAATAATTTTTACTTTTAGTCCTTATCTATACTAATCTATACTATCTATACTAATATTATAAAGAGGTACAGTTTGTGGCTTTGTGAGTTTGTGACATTGTAAGGGATAATCTCAGGAACTACGGGTCCAATTTGAATAATTCTTTCAGTGTTATATAGCTCATTCATCGAGAATGGTTATAGGCTATATATCATCACGCTAAGGCAAATAGGAGCGGAGCACAGATGAAAAATGTTTCAAAATCGAGATGTTTTTTTTCTTTTTGAGAGCTTTTGCTGTGTGTCATTGTTAGCCCAGAGTAGTAACTATTACTACGCGGACGAAGTCGCGGGCAGGGGCTATCATCTATATACTAATATTATAAAAAGATAGAGTTTGTGAAGTTGTAGGGGGTAATCTAAGGAACTACTATACCGATTTTGAAAATTCTTTTACCAATATAAAGCCACGTTATTTATGAGTGTCATAGGCTACATATCATCACGCTAAGACCAATAGGAGCGGAGCAACAATGAAAAATATTTTAAAAACGGGGTATTTTTTCCTTTTGAGAGTTTCCGCTGCGTCTTAGCCCAAAATAACTATTTTGCGCGTGCGGAGTCGCGGGCAGAAGCTATTAACTGATTATATTATCTATAATCTAATATTATAAAGAGGTAAAGTTTGTGAGGTTGTAGGGGGTAATATCTGGGGAGTCGGAGAAAAATGGTCGAACGAAAACGTTTCTTATGAACGTTGCTTTAATTATGGCATATACATATATGATTGAGTTTTAGAGAAAAGTTGTAGCTTGATAATGCCTATTACCGCCCAACGAAGTGGGCACGGGTCGGCTAGTTGACATTATAAATATAAATGTATTGTTACGTATTTATTTGTTATTATACATTCACATCTTGATTACTTGAAGACGATTATTATAATTTTTTTTTATACATATTGTCAAGAATCCAAAACAAAATTTAAGGTATCTATCGTTCAAAGGAAGGTGTTATTCGAGATAAATAAATGAAATGTACAATTATAACAGCAAAACCTTAAACCGAAGGTAGTAATATTATAGAAATAAAAAGACAAGAATAAGATAGTATTATCACATAACAGAAATCCAAAAAACCTCACCTATTGCATAATGAAATGGTGTAACGTACTCATCAATTGTTTTCGTCATTCTAAATGCACGTATGGAGAACACAAATTTAGATGTAACTACGTATTATGTTATCCATATAACATGAAAATAAGTCAAGAATAAACAAATGTTAATTTCGGATTCTTATGATGACATGTTAATTTTGTTCTGTAACTTTTAACTGTATCATGCGGAAGGAAGTATACATGTATATCGAGGAGAGTAGCGTGTGCTCGCGGGAGAGCTAATGTGCGGTGCGCGTGCGCAGACCTGAAGGCGGTGTCGGTGGAGGGCGACGGCGTGGCCGACGTGGAGACGCTGCTGCGGCGCGTCGCGTACGGGGACGCGCGCGCCTTCCCCACGCCCGGCCGCCGGAACGTGCACCTCGACACCACCATCACGTGCGTGCCACTTCAATAACTACTTCTACCTTATCTATTTATATATTTCTCAATTTTGGAATATGTTTTACTACCCCTTAAAATAGCCCTCCTGTTAATGTCGAGATTTATTTTATTAGTCATTCAAAAGATGATTTTTTCAAATTTTTTGGACATAACTTTCATAACAACACTTTAAATTTGATCATTCTTTATATTTTTTTCTTTTTACAAGCACTATATAGACTTTTTTTATAAAAATTTTTGAATTTTAAACTTTAGATCGAGTTATATAAAAGTGAGCGTACCCTTATTTTTTTTTACTTTTACCCTTTTACCCCTACTTTATAACCCAATATAGTAATAAAATTTCTCTGATTACTTCTCATTTATCATATTTCAAATTAAGGAGATGTTTAAAAATGAAAAACATTCCAGTTTTCAAACACCGAAATAAATATTACATAATTAAAGAGACTCCTTTACCAGACCAGGATTACAAGTTCACTAATCAATAGTAGAAAAAAAAAAGAAAAAACGAATTTTACATTTTTTTTAACTCCGTTTAAAGTTTATCATTTTAAAAAGAAACTCGAAACATCTTTATTTTTTTTTTCTATAAACACCGCATAAAATAAGAAAAAAGGTCAAGTTTGGACCATTAAAAAAATGTTCAAAATATTTAAAAAAAACTATATTTTAAACGAGTGGGGGGAATAACGGCTTGAACTCGTAGGTAGTGTGGTCAAAACACTTGTTTCTTCACCTCCATTGATTGCGGTTTTAATATAAGGAGAGATCTGGACTGTATTTTTAGCGGTCTGCGAAGACAAGGGTATTACGGATACATGCTCTATCGCGGGATTAAAAGGTATCGAAATAATCGATTCAACTGGGAAAAGAAAACACACACTTACTTGGCAGATGTGCGTTCAATCACTGGTATATCAATATACTGCTGTGGTGGAGGCACTCTTGTTTCATAGCGCCTGATAATACGGTATTGCGTCCGTATCCAGTGAGTAGGCGGCTCACAACTTATATTCTCACTCGCGACGCGGTTGCGTATTTGTTCGCGACGCAGAGCGTTCACTTAATTAATTAATACGGTATTGCGTCCGTATCCAGTGAGTAGGCGGCTCACAACTTATATTCTCACTCTCGACGCGGTTTGCGTATTTGTTCGCGACGCAGAGCGTTCACTTAATTGTGCGACGCAAACGATACTGGCGGCGTGACTCTTACGCTTCCCTCTAGCGGTATGTTTAGGAACAGAATTCTAGGCGTGGGGGAAACAGGAGTTACCCTCGCGGATTACAACAAAACTAAACTACCTATGAAATAACTACCAATGAGTAATAACAAAATCTCAAAATTTAATAAGAGGGCTTATTTGAGCAGTACTAAAACATATCACGAATTTGCGGAAATAAAAAATAATCCAAACTGTCCAGTTTGGCGTGGAACGTCTCACATTTCAAACAAATGATTTAGGTGAGTTTAAAAATAATAGCGTTAAAATTAAGATACGTATACTGATTCGTAATGTAATTTGGTGTGTGGATGTGATAGATGCGACAACGGGCACGTGCTGAAGGCGCTGCCGGCGGAGTCGTACGTGATGGTGCTCGCGCCGCAGACGCCCTCCATCCTCCTCAACGGCACCGGCGACCTCGCGCAGGACTACGCGCACTTCCGCGCCGCCCTCCGCGTCTTCCCCGACCTCACCGTGCGCCTGCGCACCGCGACACACGCGCCACACCACCCGCTCGCAGGTACACACACCGCCACCGCCACCGCCCCCATCCTCCTCAACGGCACCGGCGACCTCGCGCAGGACTACGCGCACTTCCGCGCCGCCCTCCGCGTCTTCCCCGACCTCACCGTGCGCCTGCGCACCGCGACACACGCGCCACACCACCCGCTCGCAGGTACACACACCGCCACCGCCACCGCCCCCATCCTCCTCAACGGCACCGGCGACCTCGCGCAGGACTACGCGCACTTCCGCGCCGCCCTCCGCGTCTTCCCCGACCTCACCGTGCGCCTGCGCACCGCGACACACGCGCCACACCACCCGCTCGCAGGTACACACACCGCCACCGCCACCGCCCCCATCCTCCTCAACGGCACCGGCGACCTCGCGCAGGACTACGCGCACTTCCGCGCCGCCCTCCGCGTCTTCCCCGACCTCACCGTGCGCCTGCGCACCGCGACACACGCGCCACACCACCCGCTCGCAGGTACACACACCGCCACCGCCACCGCCCCCATCCTCCTCAACGGCACCGGCGACCTCGCGCAGGACTACGCGCACTTCCGCGCCGCCCTCCGCGTCTTCCCCGACCTCACCGTGCGCCTGCGCACCGCGACACACGCGCCACACCACCCGCTCGCAGGTACACACACCGCCACCGCCACCGCCCCCATCCTCCTCAACGGCACCGGCGACCTCGCGCAGGACTACGCGCACTTCCGCGCCGCCCTCCGCGTCTTCCCCGACCTCACCGTGCGCCTGCGCACCGCGACACACGCGCCACACCACCCGCTCGCAGGTACACACACCGCCACCGCCACCGCCCCCATCCTCCTCAACGGCACCGGCGACCTCGCGCAGGACTACGCGCACTTCCGCGCCGCCCTCCGCGTCTTCCCCGACCTCACCGTGCGCCTGCGCACCGCGACACACGCGCCACACCACCCGCTCGCAGGTACACACACCGCCACCGCCACCGCCCCCATCCTCCTCAACGGCACCGGCGACCTCGCGCAGGACTACGCGCACTTCCGCGCCGCCCTCCGCGTCTTCCCCGACCTCACCGTGCGCCTGCGCACCGCGACACACGCGCCACACCACCCGCTCGCAGGTACACACACCGCCACCGCCACCGCCCCCATCCTCCTCAACGGCACCGGCGACCTCGCGCAGGACTACGCGCACTTCCGCGCCGCCCTCCGCGTCTTCCCCGACCTCACCGTGCGCCTGCGCACCGCGACACACGCGCCACACCACCCGCTCGCAGGTACACACACCGCCACCGCCACCGCCCCCATCCTCCTCAACGGCACCGGCGACCTCGCGCAGGACTACGCGCACTTCCGCGCCGCCCTCCGCGTCTTCCCCGACCTCACCGTGCGCCTGCGCACCGCGACACACGCGCCACACCACCCGCTCGCAGGTACACACACCGCCACCGCCACCGCCCCCATCCTCCTCAACGGCACCGGCGACCTCGCGCAGGACTACGCGCACTTCCGCGCCGCCCTCCGCGTCTTCCCCGACCTCACCGTGCGCCTGCGCACCGCGACACACGCGCCACACCACCCGCTCGCAGGTACACACACCGCCACCGCCACCGCCCCCATCCTCCTCAACGGCACCGGCGACCTCGCGCAGGACTACGCGCACTTCCGCGCCGCCCTCCGCGTCTTCCCCGACCTCACCGTGCGCCTGCGCACCGCGACACACGCGCCACACCACCCGCTCGCAGGTACACACACCGCCACCGCCACCGCCCCCATCCTCCTCAACGGCACCGGCGACCTCGCGCAGGACTACGCGCACTTCCGCGCCGCCCTCCGCGTCTTCCCCGACCTCACCGTGCGCCTGCGCACCGCGACACACGCGTCACACCACCCGCTCGCAGGTACACACACCGCCACCGCCACCGCCCCCATCCTCCTCAATACTTGTTCCGATTCAAGCGTTGTACGCGCATTAGGGAATGCACCTGAGTGGAAGTGCGCGTAGTCCTGCGCGAGGTCGCCGGTGCCGTTGAGGAGGATGGGGGCGGTGGCGGTGGCGGTACTCAGGTGCATTCCCTAATGCGCGTACAACGCTTGAATCGGAACAAGTATTGGATAGTGCAATATACAACTCGGAGACCGTGAATATAAGAAACACTATGTAATGTATTATATCTCATTCTTTCGCACGTTAATTCCTTATGTTTGTTTACAATGGGGGTAAAGAAGTTTCAGTTAAAATGAAATGAAATTAGTCAATACGGTGTGTCGTGTTGGCGTGTTGCAGAGGAGATGCAGAAGCTGGACTCGTGCGTGGTGTCCGTGTACCCGGCGCTGAACCCGGACCACGAGGCGCTGTCGCTGGGGGGCGCGGGCGAGGGGCCGGAGGGGGGCGAGCTGCCGCTGCGCTACGACATCCGCGCGGCCGTCACGCGTGACGGCGTCATCCTCACCGGCGCGGACTCCGTGCGCAACTACCAGGAGGTACCGCAATCCCCCCACTTGCCCCCCGTGGAGTACATTAACCGAGATACTCGCCCTGATATGTTTAAACATTCTATGCCAGTTATTTCACTCTATATTTTTTTATATTGCTGTCATTTTATGTAATGTAATTCAGTTATTGTGCATGAGTGAAGTGCGTGGGAATTAATACTACGATATTTGAATTCTGGGTAGCCTTAAAAATTTCCTGGTAAGTTTGTTAGCTAAAAATACACTATATGACCACAAGCTACTCGAATCTTTAACCAATCCCGATTGGTTACTGGATACACACCGGCGAACTAAACGACAAATTCAGACACTTGGTATGTGGTAGCTAAAACCCAGTCATGCTCAGTTATAATGTCTTACTGCATACCATTATTATGACCTGCTTTTAATACTTATCGATAACTTTAAAAATGTATTTAATTTTTTATCTCTACATTATATTATACATACATTATATGGTACAATTTTAAAAGAGAATATATTAATTGAATCAAATTTCAACATGTCTGATTATATTCAACAAATATTTCTAAGATATCTATAAAAAAGTATCCACTAATCAGTGAAATACTTAAGTTTTCTATACTATGTGTTCATGGAAACTTTGTCGACCCGACACTTTGTTTTCTGCCAACATGACCAAGATGACAACAAGACAACAATTCAGACAATGAGCAGATAGGACGACAACTGATTATTTGGGACACTTGGCTAATTGAATTATGTCGGTTCAACAGCAGCCTGTCATTAAAAAACAGCGACCATAAGAAAGCGCGAGCTAACTGTACTGTTAAAGGCAAACTAAATCATGTGTGATTAAATGAAATGCACAAGTTAGTTTTGTCTCGAACACTATGTGCTATATTTATGTATAGGTGCTGCGCGATATCCACTACAGCAACAAGAAGCCCGCGTACTACCTGAACCGAGTCTTCAAGCTCACCTGCTCCGAGCTCAACGGCAGATTCACCAGCAACGAATACGTACAAACGGTCAGTATCTCACTGCTATCTCATTATTGTTATTAGCTAATTCTAAATCAAAATTAACCCCAATATACCTCATTTTATTCTCAATTCAGTTATAATATATATGGGAGGGATAACTAAAGCACAGTATTAAAATTAGAGTAAGTATGTTAGTCTTTTAAGTGCGACCAATGGAAAATAACATTAAAAATGAATATTTAAATTATACATGCAAATATACAACTCAAAGTATAGGGAATTATTTGCTTGTATGTCACTAAAAATTTGTATTCGTAACGATGTAGGAAAAGTAGTAGTTATGGAATATATACGGTTATTGTCGCAGCTGACGGTGGTGCACCCCCACATGAGCGGCGCCGGCGCCGAGCCCGGCCTCCGCGAGCTGCACCCCAGCGGCATGGCCGACAAGGCGGACGTCGCCAGGGAACAACAGGTGCACAAGCGTTCTAATCATTTGAACAGTTTCATATCAAAACGTTATGCGTATAAATGTTAATACCAAAAAACAACCAAAAGTCAACGATTAAAATAAATGAAGTCAAGTGTTTCTTTTAATTACATTTCTCAAAATTTATATGTAATGAGAAATAAATGATGTTCAAAACATTTAGTATCTAAAAGGTACAATTTAGTTGACATTTACTAAAAATAGATAGCGTTTCAAAGAAATCTAATGGTTGCCTGTCATAATAATGTACAATTTAGATCGAACAGTTTAGTTGTGTATTAGGAACAATAGACGGCGTTGAAAACAAATATAATTGTTATGTTTCACAATAATATACAAACTACATTGTTTATCTCAGCCGCGCCACTAGATCTTTTACATAAAAGTACTGTATTAAATAAAATAAAAAAAGGAAATTATTAACATAGTTTGTTTCGTTGCAGTGGGAGGCGGCGAGTGGTGGCGGGAGCGGCGGTGCCGCGCTCTCCCCGCGCGTGTTCGCGGCGCACGCGCAGCGCGACGCGCACTCCGCCGACGTGCCGCAGGCGCGACTCGTCGACCTGCACCCCGACACGCATCCCGCTAGTCAGTACCTACACGCGCGCACACACACACGCGCGCATTCATACATACTCGCACATTCAATGCATTTTGACGTACCATCTCATGTATCAAATACTAGTCAGTGTTTTGTAGGACAAATGAAGCAATCGAAGCGTTTTATTTCGATATATTGAATGAATCGATTGAAACTTCAAGATTTGATGTTCTGAATCTTAACAAAGAACATCTATCCTAAAACGTTACTTATTTACTTCATTTAAAATTTAAAAGGAAATTAATATAGAGTGAAATTAATATATACGGATGACTGGTTAAATACTCGCAATGTTGATAAAGGTACTCAGTACTCGATTATCTAAATTAATTTAAAAAAATAGGTGCTTAATATTTAAACTAATATCTAGAGAAATACAAAACTCATATATAACCCCATACGTGCCTTTATTTACATACGGATGATCACGATCACGTGACAGGGCAGTCAGTGCATGCGCACACGCTCCCGTGAGACGGCGAGAGAGGTATAGTGAAGCGTGTAAGAACTGGGAGTCAACGACCACCAACCCAACGTTAATTTTTGTAAACGTCATACGCAAAAAGTACATGTCTTTTTCGTTAATTTTCAAAGTTAAATTTATTTAATAATGACAACAATATTATACCGTTTAATACCTTGTGCCACGGTACTTCTGCCTGTCCTAAGCCAGGTAAAAAGTATGAAGGAAAAACGGATCATAGCTCGTATCCATATTTAAGGTTTCGCTAGCGGTTATTGAGCCTGGGTTCCTTGTTTGTTGGTTGTGTGATCCATACTTTACATTTACATATCATTATTAGATGAACTATTTTCCATTGTTGCATATTACGATTTATGTGTTAACTTTTTCAAACAAAAAGCTTAGTGTTGTCCGCCGGTGAGTGTTAGTAGCTGTAACACAGTTATTAACTACAGCAGTCACTAATGTTCATGTAATTATAATTGTTGCTAGTAATTCGGCTAGCTAATATAATATAATAATAGTAATATAGTTATAATTACCCTTCTGATATTTCTCTATAAAATTGTATATGTATAAATATAAATAAATACTTTCAAAAGTCTTAGAACACATTCTTAATGAAGGTTCTCTTTGTTGTTTCTTAGTATTTGTTTGAATATTATAATTTCATATGTAATATGTTAAATGTGAGCATGAAGTATCATGTCCTTGAATATTGCGAGTGTTCAACCAGATACCCGTAGATTCGATGTTGAAGTAGAACACTCCTACTTGGTGTACGAAATAGAGAGGCAACAGTATCGCGATTGAATATGTTGAATTGTCGATATGAGAGCGTGTTTGTTTGTGGTGTCAGATCACGTGGCGCTGTTGATCGGCGTCGTGTCGTGCGGTCTCCTGCTCGCCGTCGCGGGCGTCGCCATCGCGCGTGCGCGCCAAAAAAAAACTGCACGCCCTCCGCCGCCCCGCAGCCGCCGCCGCCGCCGCCGTCGACGCGGAGATGGCGTGGGACGACTCCGCCCTCACCATCACTGTTAATCCCATGGACGAGGTAACTGACGCACTCCATACTAGTAACTAGTGTGTAATATCGATACGAGATGACGTTAAAACGATATTTTTCTAAGTGTTGTTTCGTTGCAGGAATTTCGTATAAAAGTTTTTAATTTAAAATTACGGTGAACCTATAAAGGTTCATCAAGCGAATAGGAATAGTCCAGAAATTATTTAAAATTATTAAGCTTTTGACTCCTTTGTGAATTTTTAATTTATTTTATTTTTTGATGGATAGATGGATGGCATTTTGACTACACATAAAAATTGTATTTAAGTTGAATAATTCAGTTCATCTTTATACACTATAAAGTTTTAAGAAATTACGGTTTTTATATATACTACTCGTTTAACGATGTGTGAAGTAAATTAAAGTAAAAGCGATTTGGTGTGCATGCACAGGCGAGGAGGTAAACGAAGAACGTTGTTTACGAGGGTATTTTGTAGGGTAGGCAAAGTATAGTAATGCTTTAAATATTTTAGATGTCTCTCCCTGTACAATTATAATATATTGTTGAGATAATAAGGCAGGTGGAAGGAGTATGTATATATAATAATGGTGATGCACAGACGGCGCCCCGTTGCGGCACGCACGAGCACGCGGCGGAGAGCTCCGAGGGCGAGTCCTGCTCGGACTCGGAGTCGGACCGGCGCGACTCCTCCGACGACGAGGACGAAGGCGAGTGGAGAGCCACCGCTGCACCCCTCCACCCTCCATAACTATTAACTGACAAACTAATTTTATCCGTCCTATGTTTACCAATTCCTGATTGCATTTATTAATTTTTAATTAATTAATTTTGTTTATTAATTTGTATATATTTATACTTACATAAGTATTCGATGGCGTCTTTTTAAAGTTTAATTTCGAGTTTTTTTAAAAAAACCTCGCTCTGCCAAATCAATATGACCAAAGCTTATATCTATAACTCCCCCTCCCTACACCTTTCCAACCACCATGTTTACGAACTATCCGTTCTACGTATACCAACTAACTCTTCATTTTATTCTCATTGTATCTCTCATTGTATTCTCTTTGTCTTCTATACAGGCTAAAAATGTAGACAGTAACAATATTTATGAAGGGCATTCTGCACTCGACTCTCGTTCTAAAACAATAACAAGAAAATTGTTGCTTAATATTTGACCTAATTATCCAGAAAAATACAAAACTTATACACAATACTCTACGCCTCTATGTTAAAACATATTGTCAATTGATCGTCGGGCGAAGTGAAAGTGAACGTGAGAACGGTGTGAACAAAACAAAAGGGTTTATCGACCATTCTATTTTCGAAGGTTATTAACTCCGTGTCGCCGCTTCTTTTTTTTTAACTGGCTACGCTATTTACCTAGCAAGGTCTTAACAGCTCCACCGGACTACATGTAACGCCTCTTGCTAGAACTTTCCTGGTAGTTTTCGTGGCAAGTCAGAATCCATGCTCCGTGGTGTTATTTCTCATCCACTTGTGTATAATAATCGAATTATATTACGTAGAACAAAACCAATATTATAAAATATAGGGTCGAACACAATTTTATAGATAAAATATAAATTCCACTACATAACATTAGAAAATTCCGCCGACAACTCTACGCTATACTTGAACAGTCCCTAATGAAAACATTTTAATTTTGATGTTTAAATGCAATGATTTTTTTTATAAAAAATGTCTAGAGTGCAGTTAACATAAGATGAATATAGTGAAACGGTTTGCAGTGGTGCAAACGGGCAAGCAGCACAAGTACAGGAACATCAGCCAGCTCGAGTGGGACAACAGCACCATGTAAGCGGGCGGCGCGCGGCCTCGCTCGCACTCGCGGCACCCCGTACTTACTGCCCGCTCCCTCCCGCTCGCACTCGCACGCTCCGACACGACAGACGCTACGACACGATTCCTCGTCGACGATTCACACATTCCGATTATTTTCTATTCGTCATTTCTAAATTGTCTGTACAATCTTAAGGGACGAAACGGAAATAAATTAATGCTATTATTATTTATAATGCGATCATTTTTAACAAACTTGACATTTTTTTTTACTATGTCGAATTAAAAACATAATATAAATGTACTTTTTTTAAAGTGAAAACTAATTTAAATAATAAATATCGTATATTAATATAAGATTGGACAATTTCAAGCAAGCAAACTATAATACAAGTAATTTATTTTCGTTCGTATAATTTTTTTAAGATATATCGTAGCGACATAAAGCGAGTAAATTTCTGATGGAATTGATTTTTAGATAACCCGAGCCCTGAAACTCACATTAGATTATAGTAACTTTGTAATGAAGCTTCAGCACAAACACACGCGGGGCACAATGTTTTGTGATAAGCGGATAACGAATACCCATTTTTTACGTTCATTTTTTCTATAAATCTAAGTTTATTTGAGGGTATTTTATATAATTATTTGATTTTTTTATGGATTTTATTAAAAAGACAACTTGTTTGAAAATTGACTTTAAACAATGTAAAAAATGAGTGCTCGTATCAGAGTAATCAAATTTCGTTTAGTAGTGTTATTATAAGGTTTCAAAATTAAATGATCATATCAAATTTATACGTAATGATTTTAATGGAAAATCCTCGCTTGCTTTCGTAGATGGATATACTTGTGTTTTGGTTCCGATAGAGGTCGCTCCGATCTGAATGTCTTTTCTATTCGTTTGTAATGTCTTAAGCATAAAGGTAATTATATAATAAAAAGTGAAACGTGTATGTATTGAACCGTAGTCGTTGTAATTTCATATGAACTCGATTGTAAGATTCTAGATTAAGCGATCAAATACATACTATAATTGTATATTAATAAACTTTACAATATATGTTTTATGTGTATGCTTCAATAATAAAATATAGTTACGCTGAGATTGCATTGTGACGTCTGTATACTAATTTTTCGATATCGCTCACGTGTTTTGGAGGTTATGTACGGACGCCATCTTGAAATGTCCCGCCATTTTGAAGTACACACGCCGCATTTAATTCCAGTACAATCTCGCAGATACAAATTTATTTTGGTACAAAGACGCTTTTTGATCACTTTTAGTAGTAACGTATTTGTCACACGACAAAAAAAAAGTCCAAACTTTTAAAACCCTTTACGAGCTTCACGACTAAATCGGCTTAAATGTATATTAGGCACAGAGTTATTTGAGAAAAAAAAATCATAGATGTACGATATTATACACATTATACAGATATCTGTTTAGGATCAGCTACTATACTATATACTTATATATATATATTTCGAATGCGTTAAGGGATTTTT
Source organism: Antheraea pernyi (assembly GCA_015888305.1). Classification (NCBI taxonomy): domain Eukaryota; kingdom Metazoa; phylum Arthropoda; class Insecta; order Lepidoptera; family Saturniidae; genus Antheraea; species Antheraea pernyi. Next base: position 547,991 of record MU159019.1, read on the forward strand.
ACTAACAATTAGGTGTTAAGCTACGTGTTAGTCGGTGACGCAACGGGAAATGGCTGAAGGGACGCGTCGACATATAGACGGTAAGTGTAGTTAGGGATATTATAGTTGTTCTCTATCCGCTGTATAACGTCGCACGGGACATACAGCACCATATTGTTGCAACACACACGACAAGCATATCAATATTTTGCCATATTAGTGTAGTTAGGCTGTTTCAAATGGAACCGTGAAGCAAAACTCGACATAATCATTCGTCTCTCCACTAGTTTCATGTAAATGTTTTTTGTCTCTGTCTCTCGGAACTGCTGTTTTTTTTTCGTTAATTCGTAATCTGTTTGAAATGTCCAACACACTGACAGTTGATGAAAGATGAGTTTCTTTACGTCATATGAATTTGACAAATAATTTTCAATATATTATTTTAAATGTTTTTAATCTCTTGACTCCTATACGACGATTTAATCTTCTCTAACATACTACAATACTAATACTTTATTGTTTTAATTTTCTCTTCTTCTATCTTCTATATTTACTGTCTCAGTCCTTGTAGCTGTAAATTTTTGTGACTTTGAGGTTATATACATCTGTTAGAGTGACATTAAGAATAAGTTATAATGGACTGTATGTTTTTGGAATTCGTAAAAACTTGTTTTTTTTTGTTATTAAAGTGTTTGTGCCATTATATGCGAAATTATTCTTTTGAAGTATTCGTCAAACGAATTTGTTATAATTCCCGAAGGCGAGTTTCGTTTTATTAAGTTTTAACACTATTAGTAGACGTTGTGTTTTGTAATTCTCAGTAGACAAACCGTCCGATGTCCATTTCCCATAAACTTTTGATAATTTTTAAGATCTGAACGTGATGTGAACACAGACAGCTATGAAGCAGCACAAAAGTATCTATGCGTTTTACTAATTCGCCCAGTTTATTGGAGAATCTTGAAATATAATGCGGTAGCTATACGTATATACATACCTATGTTATACTTATTATTACGTTTATATTATACATTATTATTTTTTCATTTATACTATTTTTAGTATTGTGGTACGATTCAATTTATTATTAGGAAATTTCATTGATGTATGAATTATTATATTTTAGCTAAAAATAAAGTTGGTTTAAAATGATTGTTGTTTCTTTTAAATTCCACAACATTGTACCTGTGCTTATTGCTAGTATAATATCTGTAATTTGTTGGATTCAATAATACAATTATAATACGAAAATATATATTGTTTAATATTCATTTGAAAGCAAATATTAATATATTTATTTGAAATACCAACAAGACTTACACTAAGACAGAGCTATAGATACATTTGGAAAGAATGATTCTATGCAAAGTCAATCTTTATTATAGGTATTTACCTACTACTCATTGCAAACTGTAGAGTAAATAACATAAAACATTAAAAACAAAAAGTTTATTAAGAACGTGTACGAATCTATTTTCCTCTTTTAGAAATCTTAAAGACGATTTGGAACGACTAAAGTGACGCAAATACAGCGAAAAAGTATGACCTGAAGTCTTATGCGTAATAAATACACAATTTAAATCACCAAATCGAATCAAAAATACTTTATCAATTTAAGCCCTGAGAAGGCATTATTTTAAGACTACCACCGGTTCGGACAAGAATTTACAAGGACCTGGATATTGAGAAGAAGCGACGAGAAGCTTGATGAGGTTTATCTTATTAATGATTCATTCCAATGTAGAATATACAAAATACACGTACAACACAAAGCTGTACAAAAGAATGTTATGTGATGGGAACTCCTATGTTTATTTCACGGAAGTCTTTGACATTAGTATTGCCCATTTTTACCAGTACAACACACAATCGTATAATTTAAAAGATACTGAAAAAATAATTTCATGCATTAATTTAGAGGTTACAAAACTTTTTTCTCATAGAACCCTTTCAAAATTTGACTGGTTCCGTTGGACCCCCTGCAGGTTCAATACTACCATATTCTCAAAACTCGACAAAAAATGTGAAGATTAGATCTAAGTTTACGAAAATTAAAATTGAGAATTGATTGGTTAATTAATTGAATCCAAGACTGCCCTAAGGCACGCGCCTCCCCGACATAATTAAAAATTGATTATGTCTCAATTTCAGAAAGATATCAGAAAAGTAAAATTGGCCAATCAAAAAAGTGATTCCATCCCACTTTACTTTTTTGACATCCACTCACAGAACAATCAATTGATCTCTTGAGTCGCATGGTGGTAGAGCCACGCTGAAACTATTTCTGGTTTTAGCATGAATGGGTCGGCTCGTCGGGGGTAGAATCACCCTTTCATAGAAAATCGACGTGAAGTAACAGTGCTTGCATTGTTGCGCTTCGTTCGGTCAGTGAGAGCGCCGGAGGCCCACTTCCCCTCCCCTCTCCCCTCTCCTCTCCCACTCCCTCCCCTAACCCTTCCCCCAAAGGGTGGCAACGCACTTGCGACTCCTCTGGTGTTGTTAGTGTCCATGGACGGTGGTGATCACTTAACATCAGGTAACCCACATGTTCGTTTGCCACCTATGACATAAAAAAAAAAAAAATTGAGACACAATCGATTTTAAATTGTCTGGGGACGCGCCTACCCTAAAACTTTTTTCGACAAGATATGACGAGGGAAACGCTGTCAAAAGCTTACTCGCAATACCCCCAATCCAGGATATTTCTCGGGCATTTCTATCTGTAGCCAAAATAATTGATACCCTCTTTTAAATTTCACCTTCAGCTCCTCATTAGTGCTAAGCTCGAGTAGCTCCTCTTGTAACATCACATTCTCCACTTCCGTTTCATCAAATGGATTTATGATCCATGGTGGTATTTCCATCGTCAGAATATCTTCTGATGTGATTTTGAAGTCATTCTACCTGTGACAAGTTTGAAAACTGAGAAATTTCGCGCAATTTTCCAAGAAAATCTGAAATTACACCCTTTGTTTGTATTAAATTGATGAGGTTATTGCCTTGTAATTGTAAGTTAATGTCATTAAATTTTTTTGAACAAATCTGTCAAAAACGCGATATCTGCTTTCAAATTAATCAGGATTTCTTTTAATTCTGGATCTTTACTTTCCAGAAACTCTAAAACTGATTTAAAAAGTGGGTACAATCTTAACGTAGGCAGGTCGAAAGTAACGCGTCGTGGGTCAAAAGTAACAAGATACATGGGTTGCTAATGAAAACAATATTACGTGTTAAATCAATAAATTATTTATTTAAAAACTTTGTATTAATGATATAAACAAACTTCAGCATTTTAAATGTTAAAAAATTATATATTTTAAGAAAAGAAATCAATAGAAGTTATTTTTACTTTAAGTAATGAGATCAATTAATATATGTTAATCATTATTTTATAATCAGACTATTCAGTATTATTCTCCTAATCAGACTCGCAATTATGGCACACATAATTCTTATCATTGTCCACGCATTCTGCGTGGGACCACATTCTACATTCGATACATTGTATCCATTGTTCATTTGGTAGACTATTGCTAAAAGTTTCTGAACAGACAAGGCAGAAGCAATCGCCGTCGTCAGATTTATTTTCCTTGTCTTTAGGTGCCTTCTTTGTCTTTTCTCCTTTTCCCTTTCCTTTTGTAGATATCAGTTTCCTCTTACCTTCTCCAGTATCAGCTTGTACAGTTTTCTTGGCTTTCTGCCGTTGTTGGTATTCTTGTTCAATTAAAAAAATTTCGGGTGTGTCCGTCAGTATTGCAGACTTACGTTTCTTACGACCTTTATTTGCTTCAGTCCTCAAACCCGCTTGTGGTAAAGGTATAAGATCTTTAGGTGAGAAATGAAACGGTTGGATAGAATTTGCTTGTTGTAGCCCACTAGGTCCTGACACTGGTGATTTGGATCTTTCATCAAAAATTGAGTTAGCTAACAGAAAATCAGTCTGAGCGGAGATCGAGTCCGGTAAATTTTGAACAGCCGGTGATTGAACATTATTGTTCGAGTTGTTTAACAGATCATTACTACATGTACGCTGATCAGTCTGGTCAATTGATGTTAGAATATCACCAACAGGAGTATCTAGATCAACATGAATGGAGGACGTTGCATCAGAACTGGTCAACAGATCATTTGGTGAAATTTGACTGTTAACTTGTAATGGCCGGTCAGTCACAGATGATGGCGTGTAGTCAATAGCAGTAAATATATTCCTATCAAATGGACTTATGCCGGTACAGGTAAATCCAGCAATTGCATTTCTATCAGTTACAGCAAGCTTCTCTAACAATTCCAGGAATGTAATGGATAGTCATCGTTCGTCCAGGATGATTTCGCATCCAGTTGTCTGTAGCTGTGTTTATCATTTTCTTGAATGGCCCAAATACTGCTCTGTCGAGAGGCTGAAGTTTGTGAGTGCAATGTGGTGGAAACGACAGCAGTACTATTCCATTCTCTTTACAAAAATCTAGAGCTTGGATAGATATATGCGATGTATGGTTGTCGAGCAGTAACAAGCATTTTTGATCAATTGTGGGCTTAAGTTGTCTTTTAAAGTGTATTAAAAACAATAAAAATTCTGCATCCTGCATCCATCCACTAGCATTTCCAGCTCCAGCGCAACCAACAGGACCCTCACGTATTATGTGGTCTATGGGAATACAAAAACAGGAGGTATGTGTCCTCCTTGAGTATTTATCGCAACAGCAACAGTTACTAATCTTCCACGTTCTGCTGAGGTTAATGCACCTACTTGTTTAATTCCTTTTTGAGCTATAATTTTGCTCGGTTTTTGGACAGTGGTCACCCCTGTTTCATCCATATTCCAGATATCTTTAGGATCAAATTTATATCTATCCATTACCTCAGCAAGGTTATCATAAAATTTACTCACATTATGTTCGTTGAAACTCGAAGCCCGCGACAGACTTGTTGCTTGAAATCATCTGAAAGAGAGGCTCGGATGTCGTTTCAAAAAACCCGTCAGCCTTTCTTTACCCGCCATTTGACTATTGTGCCACTTTTCAGGAAATGTTTTTCCATTTTTAATCGCTAACTCGTATGCCAGTTTACGTACATCAGATGGAGATAACCCAAAATAAACCCCAGAGCCCTCGATTAAATAGTCGCGTAGATTAATTTCCTCGTTAATAGTAAAAACTCGGTTGACGCAACGGTAGCCCACAACTGCGCTCGTATTTCCTGCTTTTAATTTTGTTATAAATCTGTATAATGTTACATAGCAAACATTATATTTTTTTGCGAGGGCTCTTATTTTTGCACCATCTTTGAAATGCTCTTCAGCCGCTTTTCGATACACTTCCGTGTCGGTAGTTCCTCGTGCAGTAGTTCTTATGCGTTGTCTCGGCACGGCATTCTGTTGTAGTAAAGACACACATAAAAATATGATGTAGGTAATTATATCATTACGAGGACAAAAGTAACATGTTACTTTTGTACCCATAGGGCTATGTTACTTTTGTACCGTTCCTCATTTTTGTTAAAACGTGTAATATAACCTTAAAACTGAACGTACTAGACAAAAACGAATCTAATCAATCAATTTACAATCAATCTAATCAAGAATGGATATGCAAACATTCAGATTACTACCATCCCTTTACGACTACGTAAACATTAAATAAGAAAACGTCGAAAAACTTACTTTTAATTTGTGAAAACACGTTGCGTCCTGTCACACAACTTACAAGCGCGTGACGCACGTAGCGACATACGAGTGAGAGGGTCGCTCCCGGCTAACACCTGACAGCGGTGAGGCGGTGTTCGCCCATTGGATAAACCTAGAGAGCATTTGTTACTTTTGTACCCGGTCTCCCCTACTTACTTTTTCGACACTGGCGCACACAGTAACATTGATTCACTTTATTGTTATATTCGAAATCCCGGAAACAAATGAGTAAAGTTTATCCTTGGCATTCGTATTTATATTAGTGAAGATTCAAACAAGTTCATGCAAGATTGCAAGCACTTACATCACTAGTCGTATTGCGTCCCTTTGCCCGTCTGAACAAGCGTTGCGGACGGCGGCGTTTTACAAGTGTCGACACGTTCTACTGATTAAGGAATATGCAAGTTTTTACAAGTAACAGTCGCTGGGATTCTTAAAATATTATCTGTCTACATTGATAGGTGAAGTCAAGCCGACATTGTTAGTTCTTCACACTATCGAAAACAGCTCAATTTTCATAGACCCCCGCTTACTAATTGTGCACCCCCATTTCTTTGTCACGCCAACGTACACCCCCATTGAGTCTCTCGTGGATCCCTGGGGGTCCACCTGGACCACTTTGGGAATCACTGATTTAGAGCCATCTATCTACGCTACACTAAACACAGCAGTAAGTCTGGTGCGTTCTCTAAAGGATTTCTCTGGGAACTGATATTACGTTATGAGAAATCAAAACTAGATGGCGTTATATTGTCTGTCAATATCATTATATGGGACCTCGGGTAAAGCACACCTATATCAAAAAGTAGTCTGAGCGGTGACCCATTCCCGTGGACTGGATACTGTAGTTAAGCTTCTCTCATACATAGCATAGGAGCAATATCAATCCAGTCCATCTGTATGACAAGAGAGTGCTAATCAGTGGCGTAGCGTGCCTTGTCGGGGCCCCGTATAAAAATTTTTTTGGAGGCCCTTATATGGAGGTAAAGATTTTTCACAAAAGAAAAAAAATATTGTGAGAAGAAATATTTATTTATCACATAATTTACCCATTTTACAAATAAAAATCGAATAGTAAGTAAAACGGGCAAGTCCCGCAGCCCGCCATAACGATGTAGAGTGTTGCCAACTTTTGAACGCACGCTTAAGGCGGAAAAAAAAGGAATTGCTTTATAGAATTTTGTCATTTGTAAAATAAAATAAATTAGAAAGTTTTTATTCTTTTTCCTTACACACTTTGGGGGCCCCCGTGGTCCGGGGGCCCCGTATAATTGATACGGCAAATACGGCGGTAGCTACGCCCCTGGTGCTAATGTATGCACTCATCGGCTTACCTTTTCAACATGAGCTATAGATTTATTTTCCTCGAGAAATATTGGAAACGAATACTAAAAATGGCACAATAAATTGATTATGATTAAACTCTCAGAGTATACGTAAGTAATGTAAGTATGGATTCCAGTAGTATTTGAAGTATGGAATTAATGAGTAGATATAGGTACCTGTTGGTGTTAGGGATGTAACATCGCTCATAAAAAACATTTATTTTTTATGAACGATATAAGTATCTATGTTTTAGAATACTAAACAAAGGCGAATATGATGAAAATGTACATTTAAAACAAGACAACTAATATTTATTTCGCGAAATAGAATTTAAAGAAAAATAATTTTGTTAAAATATACGTAAGTAATAGGCGATTTCATTCTTAGGTAATAATAGGCTCAGCTTCTAAAATCAACTACTTATTGGATTGCTAACATTAAACAAATATATTATCGCCAATTTACGAAGCTCAGGAATTAAACCTTTCACAACATTATTTTTAAAGTAGATACCTAGGTATCTACAGCTTATAGTAGCTATAAAGAACGTCATAAACATGCAGAATTCTAATGCACCTTTTATTTTTTCTTTCGCTGACTTCTTTGACTTCTGAAGGTCGTCGATGAACGTTCATGTATTAAGAGTGAAAGCAAAATACTAGCTAAATACATGTAAATATATATACGTTTTAAAACATAAACATCCATGTGTCGTTTAGGTAGGGGACGATGGGGGAATTACGGACACAGGGTAAATACGGACTAACATATATCTACACAATTCCTTCCCACCGCACCTTGCCGCCATGATTACGTGTTACTTTCCGTCATGTTTAGTGCCGAGCAAGCATTCACGACGGACAGTTGCGCACGATTTTCAAGGTAAATAAAATCAAACATTTTTGTGAATTTTGATCTAATTTTTAGCGTTTACCATTTTGAGTCTCTGTCTATAAAGCATGTCACAATAAAAAGTGTTTTTTTTTTCTGTTGATTGCCTTGTAAATGTAGAATAGATTTCACATTATATTTAGATGAAATAATTTGTCAACCTACAAATTATTGTCGCTGTTTTATTTTGTAGCTGGTTGGGTTAATTGCGGACAGGCTCCTGGGGAAAATACGAACGTCCGCAATTACCCTTGAATATTTGTCGAAGATTAATCAAATTTGTTATAAATTTTCAGATGCCTCGAAAATATAACAGAAAAAAAGAACGAACTTACACCATCAAACCTTACAAAATGCCACGTAAGAAATAAAGGATAAGAAGACGACTTTTCATTAAGTGGATGAAAAGTTCGGTATTCCTAGAGTTACACTTTTTGATCAGGTGAAAAGGGGCTTCACTGCTATTACAGAGGCTTTTAACCGCACAACAAGCATAGGTAAGGCCCCAAATGGTTACAAATTTGCTGGTCACCCAATGAACCCGGATAAGTTCATAGAAATTTTTGTAAGTTTTGGTCATATCATTGCACCAGAAGCTCCATTTGACAACAGAAACACAGATTTAGGTCATTCAAACAAAATAAAGCATCACAATGAATTTCTAATTATCTGTGATGCAGGTGATGGCAGTACTTTAATTCAAACAGGATCTCGAGAAGCATCTCAGCTCTCCAGCAACATCGTTAACGATAATGATTCGAACCAAATAATACTTGAAAATGAAAAAGAAGACAAAAATAGTACAAAAAAACAATCAAAAGAACACAAAAAACATGAAACTACTACTAAAATGTGTAAGAAACTTAAATAATTTTGAAACTAACCAAGACAATGATGATTATTTTTGTAGTTATTGCCAGAAAAGTATTCAGACCAACCCAACGAAGAATAATCCAGATTATGTCCTTAAAATGGAAGAATTGGGTTCCTGAGAATGACACAGCTGGGACTTCTTTCAAAGGCTATGTTTGTGATTTTTGTAAATGATGTTGACCATCGTCCGTAAATACTCCATGCTGTCCGTAAATTAACCCAATACCCGTCCGTAATTAACCCAATACCCGTCTGTAATTACCCCTAGGGCCACGGGTAATTACGGACAGACAAGATTTTGTTTTTGCTATAAAATTTATAGTATTTGATTGATCTAGTATTATAAGTAATGTTGATTTTGTAAGTATATAACTTAAGTTTTATAATCAATAAAGTCCGACTGATTACTTCTAATATTACAGGTTTTGTACGTTATTCCCCTTAAGCGTCCGCAATTCCCCCATCCTCCCCTACATCCCTAAGTGGCGAGAAATCAACATAGCTTCTAAGCGGTTTTTTGGGTTTTCTCGTGCTTTCGACAATATGTGCCCCAGAAGCCATTAGAACACTATTGTTATCTTCATTGCAAATTTATTAGAACCGCCTTATTAATATGAATTTGAGGCTATGAATGACATTTTGCAAGTTTTTTTTTACACATGTCGTCGCTCTCTAATTATACTATTACATTTAGATAAGACATATTATATTTTCCTAATATCTTTAAATAAGCACTGATATCCAAACAATGAAATTGCTAATACACAAATAGCTATCCTCAATTATTACCAATAACTACCTAATTCGTCAGGAATCATTTAAATTCACGTACCTAACTAGCATTGGATAATTCTGCGTTTCTGACAAATGTAGCTATGTTATAATTTCGAGAGCAGATCTCATAAGATTCAGATTAGCAGCTACTATCTTGAGATGAGGTCTGTTCGACATATAGATTACCAGAACCAAATTATAGCCCAAAAACAATAGGTCACAAACAATAATCTACTGCTTATCCAAAACCAGCTGATATCGATATCGCGTATGTGATCAGTTGACGTCGAGAGTGTATTTGCAGTTTATATGTGTTGTTAAATTTGATGTTTATTAAAAAATAATCAGTATAATATTAGGTAAGTATTATTTTATTTAAACCGTATTTTCTTTCCCATTATAACCTTGCTAATAACAGAACTTTTTTTTAATAATTAGGTATATATACGAACATGTATAAGTTATCCATCTTATATAGACGCCAGCGAGTATTTAGCTAAGGTATAAAGGGCCATTATTTAATTTAACTTAAAAACCATGATTCTATTATAAAAATTTAGTAAAAGAAACATTTTTCTAACTTATTTATTACAACATCCATAGTTGAATAAAAGATCCATATCGCAAATATTTTTCGTGTTATATGCCTATGTATATAAAGCATTCCAGTAAGCCTGTAAGATCGTATAAAACCAGCTTCTATCTTAATTGTAAAATATTCAAAGTAGTTAATAGTGTGTAAAATCATACACTAAAAGTAGAATTTAATAATACATTTATAATTTATCATCAATTGTAATAATTCGAATAAAAAAAAAATTACAAAAGTCTCTACATCGGTCTACTCTGTGCAACGTTGCGCAAACCATATAAAATGTTCGACAAACATACTGCATAATGCACCTAGCGACACGAACTAATGAGTGCGAGGGAGACAATCGTACACTACGCCGGCGAGTTCGAGCAGGATCGACGGTGCGTCGCAAATGCGCAACAAAACAGAACGGGACGACGATATTTTGAATTTAGTTCGCGAAAAGGTGGGGCCCGATGCTGTTGGTTCAACGGTGAATTATTGAAGACCGCCCTTTGGGCTGCGAGTGGCGGGAAGTCGCGGGGGTGGGGGGCACTGGCGG
>MU159019.1:558673-683373 GCA_015888305.1 Antheraea pernyi
GGGGGGCACTGGCGGGGGGGCGAGGGGCGACGGCGAGCGCCTTTCCGACGTCACACGAATTTTGAATTTGGAACGGTCGAGCGGCCATCTTTGGCCGGTTTCGTTATTCGCGGGCGATGACCGTTTCGCGAACTGATGCTCATTTCGCGATGTTTTCTTCGTAAACGTTTCTGTGCTCACATCGTTTCGGATTTCAACGAAACTCTCCTATAAAGGTTTGTGTTCATTTATTTTATCGATTACAAGTTAATAATAGCTTCATATCAACGAAATCATAATTTAATCCAGTTGCATTTGAATAATAATAATATTTGCGTAATAGTTCAAGTAATAAGATTGCAATTATATATGTATATATACTGGTTAAATCGTATTAGATTCACATATAAATATCCATGTAGATACATAACTGGAATCTTAAATGTGAATTTATTTGTTATGTATGAAATATGGAAAAGGTTAGTTTCGGGGATTTAAGATACATGTAGGTACATTTTCATACTTACGATTAAGTTTTTTATTAACGTAGTAATTAAATAGGTAGGGTACATTGTATGTAGGTACTATTTTGACAACTAGCAGAGATTGCAATTTCTACTTCTATGTACTGTCCATGATTTTTAGTGTTTTAATATTTTTGGGATCGTAAAAGAAGTCTAAGAACATTTAACAAACACTTATAGAAATATTTTATCTGTGATAGAGCTGTCATGAACCCTTTATTTTATAATCTTTTTATTATTATATAGATATTGTAATACTCATTTATTTTATAAATATCTGCCACTTAGATAAAATCTTTATCCATTCTCCAAACCTCGATGGTCACAGTTTCATCGCATAACATCACGCGAGACTGTGGCTAAAGCTTAGCAATTAAAATACTATAAATAGTTTTATTTTTGGAATAGAAAGATTGTACAAATTATTACATACGTTATTGTACATAGGTTTCTGATAGTTTAATAGGGTTTCTTTCGGATGCCCGGATATAAATACTGTACAGTTATTTCGTAATAGTGTCACAATATACTGTAGCTTCCGAGTATGTCATCCTCTTTGGCAGACAACTTTTGTATATATTGTAAATAGAACGTCGTTCAAACAAATGAACGTTCGCGTCTCTATAAACACCTTATATGGTCATATAAATAAACAGTCTATTTCACGCACTCCGAGTATTATTATTACCCTGTCCGTGTCAGTCTAGAATCTTATAGTAGTGAACCCGAAGCTCCTAGAATACTAACAACAATGTGTGGCGGCCTCCGAATTTAATTACAATGTTATTTTAAAACTCATAGCAGAAAAACCTTCTTCATGAAAAAGCACTTAGATGTGAGGTCAAACGATGTTGCAGTTTAACGATCTCATATAACCACTATCTATCCATTTTTGTATACATACCTATTATAATTACGTTATAGGCACATTTAGCAAAATTAATTGCCATATATTGCATCTTTGATAAAGAAATGGCACCTGTTTGAGAGTTCTCTAAATATCGTTTGTTATTTGCGCATCATTATTAAATATCATATGTGATTGTGACATTATAAAAAAACGACAAATACTCATCATACACTTATTTGAATGAACTATTAAGGAACATTACAAGCATAATCCTTCCGGTGTTAGTAGAAGTGTGAAGCGATATTGTATTTACATTCATTGATATTGCTGGTGTTGTGAGCGGCGACCGCTCGGTGCGGATCTTTCACTAGACAGGAAGTTTGCAAACATAATGACGTTTTTGAAAGAAAACAGTATTACGACCAGTAAATGAATCATTTCTTTTTGTCCAAGTACGACAAAGCGCAATACACAAACAGCAATGTTCACTGTTCGTCTTGCGATACACTTGCTGAATGCAAAGCGTGACAAATTTTTCGAACTTTATTAGTTTGGCTGAGTTAATACACACAAAATACATATTTGATTTCGTGAGGTACACATGTGTGTCTCATTAGATCATATATGTATGAATAGTTTACCTCAGTCAGGTTCAATAGTCACGATGTTGCAATCAAGGTATCTTTCTAATATCCGGCTATTAATTTCCTATTTTGTACGAATAAAGTGATAGAAGACGTTGGCATAAAAATGATAAATTATTATTATTATTACAATGACTGTTATCTTGTAATATCTATATTTGATGATGGGTTAGTTGATAGCGTGTTCAGACACCAAGTTGATGGATGTAGGTTCGAATCCTTGCAACTGAGGCGCAGTTTTCCGTGAAGGAAAAGATCTCGGTGAAGCCATAGCATGGTGGTAGGGTTTGTTCTAAGTCCGCCGCCCGCTAGCCACCGCCCTCCAGTTACAAATCTGCCGTTAAGCACCTATTGGTGGGTTCCGATATCTGCAATTGAGAACCAGCCCCCTCTAGTTTTTGTTTACCACCTTAGGCCACATCGTTACTTAACAACAGATGAGATTATATTGAAACGCTAAAACCTATAAAGTATAAATTATAAAAATTATTTAGGGACATACATATAAGTGGAGTTTGTATTATACGTATGTATACGCATGAGGAGGCTTCTATTTATGTATTTTTTGGCGACCATTTTTAATGTTTCAATACAACCGTTCAATAGACGTTTAAATAAATGTTTGTATTTCCATTTACACTTTGTGTTCTAGCAGTAAAAAATATTTTTTGATAAGCGCCAATCAAAGTACACATATATTACTAGCTTCTGCCCGCGACATCGCCTGCGTATAATGTTTATCGAAACAGCGGAAGCTCTCAAAAATGAGTGCGTGTAACCGTCACACGCGATTGAAGTAACACTTCTTTGGCGTTATAAGAAATGGCGATTAAGTTAAAAATAAATATATCATATGAGAATTTAAAAAGGCATTTATTGATGATGTAACACTAGTAATATATACATTTACTATCGTCGACCACTATACACATTTTAAAACAATAATTTAATTACTATCATACTTCAAATATGATATGATTGATTTATGATAACTGAAATGAGAAACATAAATTATACTCTTCATATTTTCTAAATTTCTTGAGGAAACTGTATCAATACATCAATAGTCGTGTCATATCTTGTCGTTGATTGAACTGGAGAATTATTCATCGTTTAATTTAGTTTTATTATTATTCAATTTAATAAAAAAAAATTGCGTACTTACTTTTCTTTATTTTATTTACTTTATGACAAAGAGTTCCTAATAATATTTCCTGTGTTATTTAAGGTCCGAATTAGCTAATATGTGGCACTACAGATAATGATGCCTTGATTTAATATGTTACTTACATTGAAACCAGATGGCAGCACAGTCGCGCATATTCCATATATACATAATTAATTCTATTGTATGATTTTTATTATTATTCAATTTAATAGTTTTTAATTTAAATAAATTCTGATAAATGTTGTTGATTGATTTGTTTATAAACTTTTTATTGACAAAATCTAAAATTCGAAAGAAATTCAAATCGGACCAGAAAAGAAAGAAAGATATATTTAATCAACACATAAATATGTGTTATATTTACAAGTACCTATATACATTAAAAATGTATATATATATTCAAGAGATACAAGTATTGCATGGGGTGAAAATATCTTTGTCTCAGCACAAGCTGCTTCCATGTGGAAGCGTTGCAGCGCTGGTTTTCAGACGAAGCGTGCTATATATTAATACATAGACGAAATCACAAATGCACGGACGTGAATTACACAATGATTTGAAATTTCATGCCCTTAATAATGTAACCTAGTATTGTCTATATAGAGTAGGATACAATATAATACAATGATTTCATTAAACTGCGGAATTTGATATCATTATCAAATGACTAGCTTAGAGATCACACGATGTAACCAGTTTGTTCAATTTATTGAATTTCATGCGACGCTTGCCAACTTAATAGATATTTTTAAAATGTGCTTTAAGACTAAAACGGTGATCTCGTATAAGGTTACTAATAGGAGGAGGCATGCCATTCTAAAACTTAGTAGCGTATCTAAAAGAACCACGAAAAGTCACTGTTCGCGGAAGAAGAAATACATGCGAGCAAGTCCTCTTAGGTATGGCGTTTATTATGATCTCGGGTCCAGACAAATTTATTAAAAAGGTAACTAAGCGTCTCGGTTGCCATTATGTCAAACAGCATACTAGCCAAGTGTAGCTTCTGCCTTGCTTTCATTTTCAGAAGTTTAAATTTAACGAGGAAAGGTGTAATATTTGAACGCATAATAACAAAAACGCACACAGGCATTAATTTTTGTATTCGACCAAGAAGACATGGGCCCTAAACCACATCAAAATAATTTAACTTTGATAGAATAATAGACTCGCATAACTACACTAGCTCTTGAGATTAGCGCGTTCAAGCATACAAACTCTTCCGTTTTAATATTAGTATAGAAGTATAGATTTTGGAGATGCCCTACGCTTTTTTTTTTCTTGAACTGACTACGCTATTGACCTGGCAAGGTCTTCACAGCTTCACCGGACTAGCGGATGCCCAACGCTATTAACGCTATGGAAAGCGTAGAAGGCACTCAGCGGAGATGACAACCAGCGCAAGGGTGTCTATATAACCGAACTATATCTTTTATTTATAAATAAACGAAGGTAATTCAGTATCTTTTATTTGTCAAAAGATTTTCCTTTATATATTTTTTAAAGCTATTGACTAGTTTTAGTGTTACTTATCAATATTTTTTTAGAAACAGTTTCCCACTTTTTGTCATAGCTTCGAATACACACATATAACATTTTAATCACGTTGCCCAAAAATAACAAAAATGTTACAGTTAATGATTTTGATAAGGTTGTCTTTTATGAAATTCCCAACTGACAATATTTTTTACGTATAAATTGACTTCAATTACATTGATATTTGAAATACAAATTTATTTATAATTCCATATTTATTTTGGAATAAATTTCATTAGCGATAATGGTAAAAACATTTTTTTTTATTATTCTTGGGTAATAAGAAAATCCTCTAACATAAGTAAGAGACCTTATCTAGGTTCACAATATTAAAGGAACTTAACTAGACTTACTACTATCTTAAAATAATGAAATCAATAAAAATGAAAAGATTGTTTATGTATGGTCATTCTTATTAATCTTACTTTTTCTTTTTTTCTTAAAACAAAACTAAATATGGACAAAATAAATATTAAAATAGCTACTTTATAAATAAACAAATTCCTTAAGAACTTTATCTACGTAAGTTCTTAATAAAAATATACAAAACTTATTGGCCTTAATTTATTTGTTACACAGTTTTATAAAAATGTCTCTAGTGTTTTTCCTAAAATTCATTGACCTACTGTGATTCCAACTTCCAACTCCAATTCAGTTCTAATTTTAAAAAATATTGGGCATTCTGTTCTAACGTGTAGGACATTTTGTTTAGTAATATAACGTACACATTCGGGGTGATCTTTAACTTTAAATTTATAAAGATAGTGAACTAAGGAGGGGAGAAAAAGTTAATATGTTTGGATAGCTCGGAAAGTCTGAAATACGTTAGGAAAAAACAGTTTAGTCGTTTCAGCCGTATTCTCTGAGATAAAACGTTTATTTCATTCTAATGAGATGGTGATTGTAATACTTTTCTTTAGTAATCATATGGGATATAGATCATAGTGTGGTTCTGTTTTGATTACCTTAAATACCAAGTAGATACAACGAATACAGTATCTTAACTCTGCCCTCCCAATACATTCTTGATAATTTAATGTATGTCAGTAAGAACCTTGAAAAGCTAGATTTCGTAAAAAACCGGTATAATCTAAATACTAGAAACTGTGACAAAATGCAACTATTTTGTCACAGTTTCTAGTATTTAGATTATACCGGTTTTTTACGAAATCTAGCTTTTCAAGGTTTTAGACTTAGTAAAAGCCGTAACAGTAACAGTTTTTTTTAGAAATAGTGTTATATTTTACAACAAAGTCCCAAAAGATATTACCGATTTGCCGGATTGTGAATTTAAGCGCCATGTTAAGCGGGTTTTGCTGTCAAAAGGCTGTAGAGTAGAGTATAGAGTGGATCAATATGTGAACGATGGCGATGTGTGGAATTGACTCATCTCTGTGCATCCATTAAAAACGTTTGTGACATGTATCTACCTAATATATTCTAAATAGTATATATATTTGTTAAAATGATAAACCAGATCGAGTTTCCGGTTGCCGGTTCTTCTCGATGACTCAGTTGTTTTCCGTACCGGTGGTAGTTTTGACCTTCATAAGTGCCTTCTTAGGGTCTAAATTGAATAAAGTGTTTTTGATTTGATTTTATAAAGAGAGCAGCTTGTTTGGCCAAAACATCCACTCTTTTGTTTCCCATGATTCCCACATGTGTTTTGACCCAATTAAACTTAACTTCTCTTCTCAGACTTCGTAACTTTAATAGATAGTTTTTAATTATCTCTAAGGCTGATCTGGAGTCGCTGAGAATTTTGATAGTTTCAAATTGAATTGCCATATCAATTGTTTTGTGTAAGCATATAATTCAGCCTGACATACTGTACAAAATGGTGCTAATTTGTATTTCCTATATTCGATTCCATCTTATTTCAGTTAGTATTTAAAAATATGCGTATTCGTAGGTTCCCCTTCCGTATTTACATTATTTGAAAATATATTCCTCGGTGTAAAAACTACAAAAATATAAAAACATGCCCCTTATAAGGTAAATGTATTTGTCCACACGGTTTGAGTTTAATTTGCATTAATACGGTTAATTAAAACATATTCGCTTTTCTAAAAACGTCATGTATCTATGGGAATAGAGTACTAGCTTTTGTTCCTAGCTTTGTTCACTAGATTTGATCTATCCCCGGGCATAGTTTTTTCTTTTCTGATGAAAACGTACACTATATTCTTTTCTGTATCCCTGACTAGATGTTTGCAAAATTTCACAATAATCTGTTGAGTACTTGAGGCATGATATACGCTATCAACTATACAAACAAACAGATAAACTCATTTTCTCATTTATAACATTACTAAGGATTCATTTATTTGTATATCATTGAAATGACAACCAGGAATCATATCTCTAAAAGTAAAAAAAATCCGGAGCCGCTTGTAGGTATATTTTTTATTTCTTTAAAAGTAAATAATAATAAAAAATTCGAAGCACCCGTAATGACTGCCGATAGAAGTGAAAACATCATACATCTATCGGCACTCGGAGCAATAATTATACACATTTTTATACAGTTTATTAAGTAGTCTATACAAATATTGTGAAGCTTCAGGGTTTGGTTGTTTGGTTGAAAACACTCATCTCAGCAACTACTGGGCCGATTTGAGAAATTCTTTCAGTGTTAGATAGCTCATTTATCAAGAAAGGACATAGACTATATATCATCATGGCTACGAGCAATAGAAGCGGAGCACCAATGAAGAATATTTCACAATAGTATTTTTATTGAGAGCTTACGCTACGTGTTAGCGCTAATCCAAGACCAAGTCCAAGACGCGGACGAAGTCGCAGGTAGAAGCTAGTCAAACGTGATGGGCTGCATAATATCAAGACAAAATATCAATATTAGATGTACACAAGCTCTTATACTACGCGTCGCTAGTCAGACGCAAGCCGCTCAAACGCTATACTGTCAGTTACGCTTACTAGCATGACATGACGCGAAATAAAAATCTCCCACCAAAAAATACCGCTGTACGTGCCTAAAAAAGTTTTCACTTCAAAAATCGACTCTCTATTGACTGATAAACGAACAATCAACAAACTGTCCAAATTCAATGTTTGTATCTAGGTATAACACTTACCTACTACAGATTAAATTGTTACCCCTGAATTAGCACTATATTATAACGTGAGCTGTTAATTGATTTCTACCGCTCTGTCTACCCCTTCCAAGGCTCTAATAACCGTGAAGATAAACCCCGGAGCGGAGGTGTTGCGATCCTATTAAGGATGAACCATTGAACTCTAATAAAAGTTCGCGCGTGGGTAATTCCGACGGCACCTGAGCGCTCTCAGGTGAGACCCTAGCGCCGCCCGCCCGCCCTCCGGATGGCTAAGGGCGGAGTGCGCAGGGCGGAAGTTTGCAAGAGGGTCGTTATTAGCCGCTCACTCCGCACAGTTCACTGGACATGATTTTCATTGTTGTTGTGATTTCTATAATTACAATATCAAATAAATGAAACATAACATTTTAAGCCGTTTTCATCAATTATGTTATTTAAAGGTAACTGAAGTTACAGTATCGATAAATAAAGTAGAAACGCTTTTTATTCAGTTTCTAAAGACTAATTTTATAACTAACTGTACAAATAGCTAAAATGCATATAACTTTTTTTCCCTTTTCTGAAAATACTGGTTAATTATTTCCTTTTTAATCTTGCAATGCCTGATTACGCATATTATGTGATAAATGTTGTAATATTATTTAAAAACTAGTTTCCGCCCGCGAGTTCGTCCACTCGGAATAGTTACGTTGCGCCAACGCTAACACGCGGCGGAAGCTCACAAAAGGAAAAACCTTATGTAAAATAAAGTTAATAACGTCATCTGAACGTATTAACTCTATTTACTTATCTATTTTTCTTTCGTACTTACGCCGCATCGTCATTAAAGTTATAATATTTTTTGACAGAATGGACCAATTTTAATTAACCAAAGACTAAGTTACTCCCGAGGATATGCTTTATGATTTTCTAGGTGAGGTTTTATTGTGAACCCAGTACTTTAGCAAAAGATGCGTGTTCACAAAAACCGACAGACAGACATTTCTAAAAATGGTTGAAATCTATTTCGTTACTTATTCCTAGACACTTGCAATAACTTTTTTCACGACAATCGAAAAAGTCAGACACTTTACATTCTTATTATATGTATGAAATCAAATCATCAGCCTGTAAGAGACCCACTGCAGGCCCATAGGCCTCTTCCCGAATGGGCGTAATCACCACGCCAGCCCACAACGTATTGGTGATTTTAAACTCTGAGAAATCCACAGTTCTATATTTTTCCCACATACAGTAGTACTACAAGAACATTTCTCAGGTTCAGGTTTCCTCACGATGTTTTCCTTCACCGTCAGCCGATAGTGTTACCAATTTAAATCAGTAAATGTAAGCGAATTCCGAAAAATTCGTTGGTACATGCCGGGGTTCGAACCTGCGAACATCGAAATAATATTCCACCGGTCAAACCACTAGACCACCACGACTTTTTTATATGTATACATAAAATATATTTTTTAAATAACCATATTCGATTTTTACATATGAAATAGATGTTTCGTTGAACTGGCCACTTCGACCTCAAAAATCTGGCGCTCGGTTAGGAATTCCAAATTCAAATTTAGACTCGTATTTGTTTCCAATTTATTGATTCCCTTGTTTTCGCACCTTTTAATTTTTCTTTGGCACTTTTTTTTCACGAAGTGGGAACATTAAAATATAACATTATTTAAGAATATGGGTTCCCCCGTGGCATCAGTGCTGTTGAAACCGCTCGAAGGATTAATGATGTGAGAAAGCTACAGTATAAGAAAGCAAGGTACGTTTTTGGTTACGGTTACTCGTGGACGGCCGGGGACCCTAAAATGAAGAATTAAAGGTGATCGTGGAAGCAGATCCATCGTAAACTACATTAGAGCTAGCGGCAGGCTTCGGTGTGATAAAACAATTTTAATTCACTTGAAACAAATTGCAAAAGTGAAAAAGCTCGAGAAACGGGTACGCCTAAATTGACGGAAACACACCAACAAACACGCATCGAGAGCTGCGTTACATGACTCAACCGTCACAATAACGAGAAAGTTATAAATCGTGTCATGTTGAGACGAAAAATAAATCCTTTACGATAATCGGTAACTCACAACTCACTGTGGAGTTGAATCCAGGAGAACCGGCCAAAACCTGTCCCGAGCGAAAGTTGATTCAGAAACAGCCACTGGTGGTGGCAATGTTTGGTGGACCAGTGCTGGTGACACCAGCATCCTAAGATCTGGCCAGATGATTACGGCTGATCTGTGTTGTCAATAATTGCAAACCATGATGGAAAAGCTTGAAGTTAAACAATCAGGACTGGCCAATATTTGTAGCCCACTGCTGCTTCAGGACAACGCTAGAACCCCATACCCACCATATCTTCCCTACCGCTGCTCCAATAGATTAGGTACCACCTTTTGTGGAATTTGGACGATTTGTTGCAAGAAAAAATTTCAATTTCGATAAAGCAGTCAGAACCGCCTATAAAGGATTTATTGGTTCTTCCTCCCATATTTTTTCAGCAACGGAATCAATGAATTAATTTTTAAATAGCGAAAGTACATAGATAATAGTGGTACATAGTCCGATTGGCTAAATATATGATTTCATAAAAAAAAATTCGTTTTACTTTTTCCATATGAAAGGCCACCATATTACCATGGTTTTAACTCTCAATATTAGGTATTTACTACGATTTTAAATGAAGTTTGACGCCTCAGCGGAGTGTCGCTCGCTTTCAAACTGCGTTTGGCAATGAAGCATCATACTAGCCAGTAGCCGACTGTTTGTAGTTGGGTAACAGAATCCCAACGTGGTCGTATTCATCTCAGTAACTAATTTCGTGATGGTCATTCTTTTTCTTGCTGTAAACACGAAAACAACGAAACTGATGGGCATCTAACTTGCTATAAGATTAGGGCATTCTTTATAGAACATTTGGGTGTGAAAATACTGTTTCCGTATTCATAACTGATACTCCAAAAACCGATCGTGTCACTTGGTACTTTGCCATGGTTACCAGATTCAACGAAAGGACATCGAGTTTGTTATTGAACATAGTGACAGGTAACCAGTTACCTGTTTACCTTAAACTGGATTTACATGTACAATCCCAAAACAATCGACTATTTGTGTCTTTCCAGGTGAGCTTAAACAGACCAAAGTCCAGTCTGCCGCTAAGCGGAATATCGGTACTTCTTTTTAGTAAAATAGAACAAATAGCTCCTTTTTATATAATAGGAAGCAAATAAACAGGTGGGTAACCTGGTGTTAAGTGATAACCAACATCGATAGACACTAGCAATACCAGGAATGTCGCAAGTGCGTTGCCAGCCTGTGTTTGGGGGGATGGGAGAGGTGGGACACCGTCGCTCACACTGACCGAACAAAACACAACAATGGAAGCACTGTTACTTCACATCGGTTTTCTGTGAGAGGGTGGTAGTACCCCGGGCGAGCCCACTTATTAACTTTCTTTAACCTATTAAATTACTTTCGATTTAGAGAATCGTTACACAGTTATTAGCGACTGAAACATTACTACAATTCTAGTTAGTCTGGCCATAAATACTGTTACAATTAAAAATAAACAAAATATTACATTTGAACTTGGAATCTGTAATTTTTATAACATTATTCATTGAGTTTTCTCATTTTGGCACCAATACATTGTACAATATTTTGCGATATTTAAATGGAGTGGGGTGATAAAGAGAACCGAATCGCTGTGATTGCATTACACAAAGTAGGCATGGAGCCAAATGCAATATTTAAAACTCTCCATACGCTTGGTATTAGGAAAATGTTTGTGTACCGGGCTATAGGTACAATGAGACCTCCTCTGTTTGTGACAGAAAAAGATCTGGCTGTCCACGTAGTGTTCGTACGAAAAAGGTGGTCAAAGCAGTAAGGGAAAGAATTCGAACGAATTAGAAGCAAAAGATTTTATCTCGGGAGATGAAAATAGCACCTAGAACCATGTCGCGTATTTTAAAAGATGACTTAGGACTTGCAGGTTATAAGAGACGTACTGGTCATTTCTTAACTGATAATTTAAAAAAGAATAGGGTGATAAAATCGAAACAACTACTGAAGCGGTAGGCATAGGGAGGTCATAGAATTTTTTTTGTTTACGGATGAGAATTTTTTTACAATTGAGCAACATTTTAACAAACAAAATGACCGTATTTATGCTTAAAGCTCTAAAGAAGCTCCCCAATTAGTCGACAGAGTGCAACGTGGGCACTATCCGACTTCAGTGATGGTTTGGTGGGGTGTTAACTATAAAGGAGTGACTGAGCAATTCTTTTGTGAGAAAGGTATCAAAACATTGGCACAGGTGTATCAAGATACCATTCTTGAAAAGGTAGTAAAGCCCCTTAACAACACCATGTTCAATAACCAAGAATGGTCCTTCCAGCAAGTCTCGGCGCCGGGTCATAAAGCTCGGTCTACGCAGTCTTGGTTGGAAACGAACGTTCGGCTTCATTAGATCAGAAGACTGACCATCGTCTAGTCCCGATCTTAATCCGCTGGATTATGATTTATGGTCAGTTTTTGAGAGTACGGCTTGCTCTAAACGCCAGGATAATTTGGAGTACCTAAAACAATCCGTACGATCTGCCAAGTGAAGAATTTTCCCATGGGAAGAGGTGTGCTTCTATTGATAACTGGCCTCAACGTTTAAAGGACTGTATTGCAGTGAATGGAGACCACTTCGAATAAGCTTTATTATATTTTAAATTGTTTTATATTTATGTATTAAACTAACACACTGTAAAAGTAATAAATGTTATTTGCAATATATTTTTTTTTACTATATTTCAGTATTTATGGCAAGACTAGGTATATGTGGGGCGAAAGTTATTAACGAACACTGTAAAAATAACGAAAACCGCTGTATCACTTTGCACCTTGACAATGCTAGCTTTCACACGTTCAGACAGACAAACGAACTTTTGAGAAGGAAAATCGTAAATATTATGGGTACTTTCCAGACATGACTATCGTTCACATATCGATCCACTCTATAACAGCCTTATCAAAACAGAACCCGCTTGACATGGCGATTGAACTTATAGTACTACAAATCGATAATACGCTTTGGAACTTTGTTGTAAAACTTAACACTATTACCTAAGACCTGTTACAGGTTTTACTGAGTTTCAAACATAGGACGACCAATTTGTCACACTTTTTTAGTATTTAGATCAAGCCGGTCTTATACGAAATCCAGCTTTTCAAAGCTTTTGCGAATATACATTAAATGATGAAGAATGTATCATACTCAAAATCAATATAAAAAAATCTTTACTCAATTAGGCCCTGTCTTAGATATGAACGTCAAAACTACCACCGGTTCGGAAAACAACCCAGTCATCGAGAAGAACCGGCAAGAAACTCGAACTGGTATATTTTTTCATTATACATAACAGAGCACAACATATAGACATACACATATAGACATACACAGTTACATTCGTTTGTAGAGAGGCGTCATTTCCAGACGTCACTATCGTCCACCTATTGATCCTATAATAGCCTTTATCTATGCCATTAAAAACTAAACATCCAGTCGAATGCTGACCGCTGTTAAATCAAAAATTTAAGATTACCATTTCAATAGTCAATTTTATTATTTATCTAAATAGAAATAAAACAGCCAACTTTATACAAACTAATACAGCCACCAGTCCTGGTCCGCCTCTGCGGATTAGAAATAATGAGGTCAAATATTTGCACGGGCGTACCGGTCGCGTCGCAGAGCGGAGGTTCGATTCCCGTGTGGGTGAGACACAATTATCTCCATGTTGGTAGAGCGAGGGCGGGTTATTACGCGGTCTGTCGCTTCTTCATTGAAAACGATCAAACACTTGGGGGTATTGCGATGGGAGATACCGACTTCTTCGATTATTTTAATTATGGATTAATACATGTTTCTGGACGCGGTTTCTCCTCTAGTCTTCGACGTTCATGTTACAGTGACGTTTGGCTAAAAACCTATAATCTTAAGCAGTTTTGTTAATATAGAAACACTATACCTAAGTATAGATATAGATAATATTTAACGCAGGAAAAGTTATGGACGGTTGTTAGCCTTGTCGCAATTTTATTTTATATCCTCGTACACTAACTACTAACTCGTTATTATTTCGATTCAAATGAAAGTTGAATAATTTTCACACAACAAAGTATGATTCGAATTCGGGATACACGTTCCGTTGCACAAGAATAGTTAATATTCTCAAAGTAAAGCCATAATCTGCGTATAATAGAACGTATTTACATTATTCGAGGAGACGAGGTAACCGCGCGAGGTTCCTACGGAAGTCGCTAAAGTTCTTTGTAATTTTTTTGTTCGTGTTTGTAAATTTTGCGGAGTTTAGCCGCGGCGTGTGACACTCTTATTTGAAGGATTATTGCGTATTATGGAATATTAGTTGTGGCAATGGCTTTACTGTAGTAAAATTACTCTATTGTGACATATTTAACATTTTAGGTAGCGTATTCTGAAAGAACGAACTGATTACTGAATACATTTCTTTCGAATCACTTACAATTTTTATAATACTTTGTATTAGGGCCCTAATTGAATATTAGCGTATACAGCATGTTGTATATGTTATCGGACTAGATATATTCGAAAACATAAGGAAAAAGATATACCTAATAAAGTTTTAGACAGACGGACTAAATTTATAATCGTAAATTTGAGATAATTTATATTTTACTACTGTTGCTAAGATAATTCTAACCAATGTGAGTATATAGGCCTTATTGATACCCACCGGTTCGTGTGGCATTAGATAAACTTTTAATTGAAAAAAATAACAAACGGTTATTGTAATTGTAAAAATGTGTAGCCTTGAACCTACGAATTTGCCAAAGGGCAGCAAACAGACAGGCGGCCCATGGTCTCATCTGAATTGGATGGTCATGATCCTATACCAATACGTTCATTAGTTTTGACCTGATTGGGCCTCAAATGATCTGTATCTCACATACCTACATACAAGAGAAATTGCACCTTTTGAGGAGATATTCAGGTTGCTTTAACGACGATGACGAACTGTATACTTTTCAGTGATCATCGTTAGAAATCTTCTACGTCAAAATATTCTTGTCTGTGCTAATTTTTATGGCGATCTGTCAGACGGTGTTGCAGCGTATCGTTATTAGATATACACGGACATACATATTTAAGAATATATATACAGAAAAAAAAGAAAATACACCTCGGTATTGTAGACGAAAAAATAGAGGAAAGATTATAATAAAATGAACAATATCTAGCGTTATTTATAACATTATAAATATACAGAATAAAATCGAAATTTACTATAACTACTTTCCGATTATTAACTGCTCTTGGAATTTAATAATTACATCCAGAACAACGATTTTTTTTAAACAACAATTAAAAAAATAAAAATTAAGTATTAGGACGCGGTGCTAATATACAGACATAAGTTTATAAAATTCAACAATAAAAGTAAAAGAAAAAAATCTAAATGAGTTACAAGTACACGCGTTATTAATAATTTTCAACCCCTTTTCAATATGATTTCATAGCAGAATATTAGGACGGGGTCTCTCAGGCGAGCCCGCAAACCACTCGACGTCAGCCGAGATATCCGTCAGCTGAGAGCTTGCGATCACCTCGAGTGGAAATCACTCACAGACAAACTCGCTGATTGCTTTCGAATACATCTCAAAATGTCATTTTCATATATTGTTAATTTTTGAATCGTTTGACGGATATAAGAAAAAAAATACGGGTCGTGTTGCCATCTACCTGATATACAATCGCACTTTGTTATTATTAATTTTTTAAATACTTAGAGAAAAATGGCGTCATTAATAAAGCACTTGTCATTTATAAAAGTCCTAAAGCGCCTGCAGACTGCTGTCGCTATCAGTAATGTCTCCCATAAAACAATTAAAAAACCTATAGTTAAGTACATATTAAATTCTATTTGGAGAATAATAAAATAATAAACAATTTCGTTCAGCAGTACATAATCTTTAAATTAATACTACGTACCGCGAGGCAATCTCGATGGGCGTATTGCAACTGTATTGGCGACCATTATAACTTGAACTCACTCAACGTTGTTCTTCAACCAACTATATTTAGTTGTTAGCTTTAAATACCTATATCACTGTATTTTAAATATTTATTATAGGTGCACGAGGGTGAATGTTTTATACTTCATTTTGAAATGATAATTGAACATTTAAAGTAACTCCTTAAATATTAATGCGCATTAGTAGGTACTATGGCACAAAAATGTGGAAATTAAAACAAATATTTGTTTACTAGACAAAAACATAACTATAAATGTTATTATAACATTATCAGCCATACAAATTGTGTAGTATCTAGTAATTTAAAAACGCAGATACTCTCAATATTTATCATTACAAAAATATAAACTAAGAACAATAAACAAATCTCAAGGTCTTATTATACTGGCGTTCAATAATGACCTTTGCCACACCACAGTATTATGGGATTGCGAGCGAGACATCAATAGACATATCAACGTATTCGAAAGGGAGAGGTATAGCGATTAAGCGCTTTTAGGGAGGATTACGATGACGGGTGTCGGGAACACTAATTCTGATTCGAATGGTAATATCTCGGTAATGGCGTCTTGCGGTGACAGATGTCAGGCGACGCCCGGTGACGTCACGGACGTCAATTACTTGTTCTATTTGTACTATGTTTGGATAAATGTAATGGTATTTACTCTTGAACGTTACAATTATCTCAGATAACTTATTCCTTTATTTTAATATCAAACGCGCGTTTGGTCTGTGATCTTTATTTCTCAGTGAAACCTGTGGCAATCCGTTACTTATTATTAGGTTGCTATACCTGAGAACTAAATTATTTTTGTATCTGTAATATAAAACCACGTCTTTATGTTTTTCTTCGGTTTTAATACAACAGTACTGTTAGCTTCCGATACCCTCAAAAATCTATCGCTAAGCTTCTATTGAAGTTTTTTGGAAAAACCCTTCGTAACTGACCTTCTTTAAAAACTTACCAAAACTATTAATAAGAAGCTAAAATACAATAAATAAGTTTTTTTTTCTATACTGTTAGTAAGGAATAATTCACAATGGTTATTAAAAAAATTGTCATAGAAATTCATTACAGCTATGCTACAACCACTTTAATTTCTTTAAAGTAGAACTTTCAAAAAAGTTATAATTACATTATATGCAATTTGGCACGTCAACTGAACAAGCTGTTCTTGTCAACTAGGGTTTTCTGTGGCTGCGTAAGGGTGTATGTGTCTTATCACTTCATTATCTAGAGAGACGAGCCCATTATCTAGTCGAGAGCCCGGATCAGATGATATAATCGCGGAGTCGATAAGCCATCGCCCATTATGATATTACTAGGTGATAAGTTACTTTGAATGACTTTATTAATTAATTAGCTGACCCGTGCAACTTCGTCTGCACCAAATCGGTTGTCACCGGTTTCAACTGTATTTTTAAACGCGAAAAATTTGAAGAAACCTAAAACCCGATTGCAGCCATACCTACGGTTTCCAATTGTGAATCCGAATTATCAAGGGACTCACTCAAACATATACCCAGATGGTATGTGAGAAATCTTTTAGAACCCGTTCGTAGCATCATCTATAGGGTTCAATTAATATAAAAACTAACCTACATATATTGGTGGTAATGTAAAAAAAACTTGAGGGCTCTGTGGGCCCCCGTTGGAACGAAGTTCCTTTCCCTTTTTTGTAGACATTTACTATACAGTCGGTATAGTTTATATTATAAAATATCAAGTTGCTAAAGTTAAATTCTAAATTAAACGAAAAAAATGTATTCATAAAATAAATAATGATAAATTAAATACTGCATAATCTGGGATAACCAAGTTAATAAAAGTTAATACATCCATAAGTAATCCTTGAGTTGGTTTGCTATCGAAATGACAATTTGATATATGTAAGTATATATTATTTATTTATTTATATTTATATATTATACACACATTCTCTCTCTCTCTCTCTCTCTCTCTCTATTTTCTGTCACGATACCTAATTTACTGCAGATAGACTCTGAACAAGCACAATAAGTAAAAATAAAATTAAATAATCATCTCTACCACTTACTTTATCATAACTATCTTCGACTTGTATTAAAACCTTTTGACACTGCATTGTTTTGAAGAAAGATATAAATATGAAAAAGATATCACGTCGACGCGTCAACTGTCACTTGCCTGTAACTATTCATCTAAGAGCTAGCAACGGTTTCGAAAGCGAAATTTAATAAGCCAGTTTTTTATATAACTTTACGTTCTTCCGAACAACGTGCGGGCTACCTGGCTGCCGGTAGACGTTGCGTTTATTAGTGCATGTCGCATCTTTGCACACAAAAATATTGATTTTTAAATAATTTTAGTATGTTTTGTTTTTTCACTAACTTTGAAACGTTACTAAAACATGAAATTATTATTGCCAGACATTTTTGTTATTAACAATAATGTGCTCGATGCTATTTTTTGTAAATAAAAAAAGTATGTTCAAACCATGTTAAGATAGCTGTAATTTTAATCTTATTTTATTTAGACATAAAAGATGTTAAATTAAAAATAATATGTATGTAATAACTTAGCTATAGCTATAGTTTAGCGCAACACTAAATGATAAAGTACACACTAGTATTCTAGTATGTACATGACACACTAGTATGATAAAGATAACGATAATTGTGGCAGCACCTGTTATAGACGCATGTATTCAAGATGGCGTCAGTCCCAAGTCATATGTTTACGTTTATCGTTGTTTTTCATTGTTTACGGTGAAATCTTAATATAAAAAATGGTTAATAAAATGAAATATGTTCTTTGCAATGGAAAAAATAAAATGGTTTGAAATGAATTATTTTTATTTATAAAGAATATCATCGGGCACATTATTGTCAATAACAAAATTGTCTGGCAGTGATAAATTAATGTTTTTAATAACGTTTAAAAAGAAGGTTTTACTGAAAACAAGTTTCCTAAAATTATTAAAAAATCAATATTTTTACATGTAAAGGTGTGATGCGCATTAATAAACACAACGATTACCGGCAACCAGGTATCCTGAACCTTGTTTGGAAGAGCATAAAGAAAGATATATTAAACAAACCAGCTTTACTAAAGCTTTTGTTCTTCCAACCTTGCTGGCTCTTGTACTAAGGTGTCGGAAAAAAGTCTTGTTACACTTTTTTCGGTCTAGCTCCCATCAGCTCAAAGCATGTAAGGCGCAGTAAGGAATTTCATTCAAATATAGCTTAAATTTTAATTAATCTGCTATATATAACACAAAGAAAATATACCAAAATCCGTCAAGAATTTCACTAACTATAAATTTTTGATTTTCGTCCGTTATTCTGGAGACCTCTTGCATTTTGTGGGACATAAAGTATCCTAAATGTAACCTTGTAATATTAGTTATCACTGTGTTAAGTTTCGTCAAAATCGGTTCAGTACTTTCAGAATGATGCATGTTCGCAGGGAGAGACAGACAGACAAAAATTGCAAAAGGTTTATTTTTGGCTTCCATATCGATAAAATATCGATAAAGTCTACCCCGATTATAATTTTCAAAAAATATTTAATCTACAGATTTGGCCTTGCTATAGTTTTATTATAATAATATAGATAAATGATTTTATGATGACATTTTAGGAAAAAATGTGGTTTTATAAAACCATGATGCAAGTGATAAATACTTTCTTTGGGCATTTAATTAAAAATGCTCGAAATATTATTCGATTAGGGTATTAAAATCGCTTTTAAATCTGAATAATTGGAAATTAGGAATCGATAGCAGACGAGATATCACTACATATTATAAAACAAAGTCCCCCCCTGCCACGTCTGTCGGTCTGTTCACAATAAACTCAAAAAGTACTGAAAGGATTTTCTTGCGGTTTTCACCAGTAGATAAAGTGATTCATGAGGAAGGTTTAGGTATATAATTTATCAAGGTTTTTTTATTGTCAGGGCGGGACAACGTCCGCCGGAGCTGCTAGTCGAACTATAAATTATTAGAGTAGGGAATACATAATAAGTACAATCATTCAGATGATACACATATTGGACTTGGCTGCTCTGTCGAACGCGTTTCAATATACTCCTAATCCGCGACCGCACACCGTTTGTAATGATGTAGTCCGGTGAAGCTGCAAAGACCTTGCCAGGTCAATAGCATAGTCAGTTCGAGAAACAAAAAAAACCGTCTGTAATGCGACATGTGATACATGGACGAAAAAAATTGAGGCGAGGGAAAAAAACGTCTCAATTTAAAAAATTGGGCGTGCGCAACAACTTATGAAGTTAAACATCATGTTGCTAAGCTCTCTGTCCAAAACAAACTATATTAATTGGCAACACCATCCGCACGAACGATACTGTACTATAATAGTAATATATGCTGGTATAAATCTTATTTAATGATGTATACGCTACAACCTTAACCTTAACCAATATGAAATTATATAAATATAGGTTATATATCAATGAATATAGTATACCTATATAGCAAAGTTTAAAACTATCATATCTAATAGATTTAGTTAAATTTTATAGTCTATCTGTGACACGTTACACGATATTTTCATTCACTTCGATTAGTCGGTGATTGTCACCACTTATTTCGTAATTTAGCGACAAAGACTCCGCTTTATTGGTTAAAATACACTGCGACAAGCGGACAATATCTTTTAAATATTGCCAACTTAGTTTGGTTGGACTTTACTAAGTCTATGTCAATAGAAATTCAAAAGGTTTGAATTCTGTGAAACTCTGAGTTTAATAAATAGTTGCCTATAGACTAATAGATAAATTGCAAGAGTTTGTCTTGTCGCAAGACTTATACCAAGACGCAAGAAAGCGCAAAACGTATCAATACCGAAACCAGGTGTATTAATGCACGATCAATATCAAGACGGGCTAAGTCTCGTCGTAGTCTTACATTTTGATAACACTACTTGGATGTTACAAGTCAAAAGTTCGAACTTGAATTAGTGTAATAGATTCCGAGTACAACTATACGTACAAGTTCTCGTAGTATTTAGTTAGAATTTAGTGCATGTTATTTCAATATTTTCTCTTTTATCCAAATGTGCTTGAAATAATAATGTATTGAGCCTCGAGTACGGCTCTCGACTCAAAACATTTACAAACAGAACGAATTATTATTCAGTGCGTACCTACTCTAAAATAGAAAACAATAAGATTTTATTGATTGTATTTGATTTCATGAATGCGTATTGTTGTGTAAACTCTAAACAGCCGTGCGCACCTGGCTTTCACTCTCTTTCCCCGCACTACACCACATTGCCTAGTATAACTGTGATTAACGTAGCATAGAAAGTAAAATTTGTAAACTGCTGTTACCCTTTAATACATTTTGACAATTTAATATTCAAATTAATGTTAAATATAAGATTATAAGAACAAAAACTGCGCGTAATGTGAAATTGCTTGTGTAAAAGTATTATTTTTAACAATACACTTCTTAGGTACAAATTGTTTTAATTGCCAATAACAAAAACTTGTGAAAACAATAGATGTAATATTTATTGGATTGTAAACGTTGTAAATAAAAGAGGGAAGGTTATTACAGAGTCAGGTAAATGAGATCATAGGTATAGTAGGAGAGATTTTAGACTAAGTAGATTAGCTAAGAACAGGGAATTGTAAAGTCATTTGTAGAAGGTATTATATAAGCTATAAACTAGAAAATTTCTTAAATGCACAATAAAAAATCATCCAAAACTGTTATAATAACAGACTAATACATATGTGTCGTTAGATATTAATATGAGCTAAATTCAATTTTAATCGTTCATAGAACATGTTTAATTTTTTATATATTTCCAGTTTTTATACACCGATAACGAAGTTCAAACTTTGCAGTCCATAAGGTTTTTAGTTTTATTATGATCTTGATATTTTAGATGTAGAAAATTTGAAGATCTTAAAATATAATGTATACCTAATATTAAGAACGGTTAAAATTGGATTTAGCTAATTTTGAAATGTAACAAACTAACGACACACATACTTGTTAAGTCAACTATGCTTTTAATATTCTTTACTGAACAAAGAATATTAGTGATTGGTTGTTTATTTGTTTTTTTTTATTTCTGACTAATTTAAATGACACAAAATATACATCAAGGACTTATTGATTGATTGCTCAAGAAATTCTATTAGAATTTCTGCAAAGTTTCTATTTTCTGTACTCTAGCACCTTTTTTATTACAACTACGATCTAGATGTATTTACTCGAACGATTTGTCACCGATTTGCAACGCGACCTCAACACAACTGAGCCTCTTCTCTTTTTACATTTGTATAATATAGGTACATCTGTTTAACCGTTTATTTAGTCTCAAAGTGTAGGAGCAGTTTTGCTTAAAACTATTTTTTTTAAAGATATGGTAAAGATAACTTGAGTCTTACGTCATCTATATTATACTTGATTCCATGTAGCTTAAGCAGGTATTTTTTGTTTTAAAAAAATTGTAAATTAACTGAGATTTTCGTACCGAAAATCAGGCTGCGTTGCGCGAGGGGGCTACGGAAAACTGATTTTTTAAATGGAAATCTATAAATTATAACAAATAACAATGATCTCTATATCATTGTTAAAGGTTTAATGTATCTGTAGTTAACCATTATATTTATATATGTTCAATAGTTTTGTTGTAGATACTGAAAAACTGTGAAAATGGATTTTTTTAGAACGCGTCCTTAAACGTGCCACGTCTGGAATCAACCGGTGCGATGGATGCATAAGGATTGTAGATTGGTTTTCATTATTGCAATTGATGAAAACAATTACTAATATACACATTGAAGGATCAAGTAAATTAATTTTAGTAAGTACGTAGCTTCATAATCCACCAGCCTCGTAAAATATCTATGTGTACCTATTATTATATCAAAAAGTTTCTCAACTATATATTGTCTGTTTCTGATATAAAAATTACAACAATCTGTGTATAGAATACAGTGAGTTTTTAACATCACACAACAAATACCAATACATTCATAAAATAAGTTATGAATGATACGAACCATCACGCCCTACGCGTTCGCGTCGGTCAACCGTTAACAAATCGGTTCCTACAGGCAATCACGTTTAATAGCATACGACAAAGAACTGTAAAACAATCGAAGGGTCGAAAAGACTCCGGCCCCAATTATCCGTAGCGGGTTGCATTCGCGGCCGCACGAGCATATTCCGCGGGTTAACCGTGCCCGGGGACTATTGTGCCCTCGTTAATTGCCGCGATGCGTGCAAACAATCAACCCTCCGATGTCGCGGCACTTTCGGCCCTCGATGACTTATTTGTTTTGCTGATTAAAAAACTTTGATTATCATTGACAATAGCAGACGTTAAACCTAGAAACAGTAAGAAATTTGAGATTTTGGCGGAATTGGTCTGTCATGTAGTGAATTTTATATTTTATTCCTAATCTTGTGTTATTTGTATTCTTTGACAACTAGCTCAAGGGTGCACGGCATACATCGGCTTGGGCTGTTGCCTGATACGTGCAATTCGCGACCTATCTTTTTTCTTTTTTTTTTTCTCCTTACCTTCCGCTTTGGTTGTGGTGATACGAGATCTCATTGGACTTCATCGTGTCACCCCAAGTGGATGGCCCAACGTCAAACAGGCGCCGCCAGGCCTCCTCCGTGGAAGGAAACGGCTATGTGATTACCGGCCATCTCCTCCATCCGCCGGACCTGTACAAGGGGAAGATGGGTCCCGCCGACTGGCCCATCTTCCCTAGGCCCGACTATGATGGCGGGAGGAGGCGATCGAACTTCCGCCTCCTCCTGCCGGTCCTCCGTTGTCGAAAACGGCCGCTCAGAGGGTCCTCCTAGCGGACCCTCTCCGCCGCCTCCTTCTGCGAGGAAGTCGTCTCGCAGAAGGAGGCGGCGGAGAGGCCACAATATTCCATATATTTTCGCTGCCGAGCGTGGTTGCGGCCTATCTTGTCCTACCACTGCAGCCAGAGTGCGACACTGCTCCTCCCACTCAGGAAGAGAGTACTGCGCGGTATCCGGATCAGCGCCGCACTAATGGCATACGGCGGCTGGCTCCCTGCGAGCTATCCGGTGCAAGCACCACCCGAAACACCCCTGCACCAGACGTAACGTCAGGGAGCCCCAATTCCGGCAACACCATTTCGGCAGAACCAGGCGGACGGCTTCAATAGTCGTTCTACCGTACCACGCGTCCACCAGCTCCTGCCTCCATCTGCCCCTCTCTCTCCATCCTTCTCCTTTCCTCTATTTCCTCGGGAGCTAGAGGCTCCCCCATTTGTTTCTTGACCGTATATCGTTGTATATTTATGTTGTATATTGATATACGTATTTTGTGTATGTATGTTGTATATTGATATATGGCGGCAAGCACCTCCGCCTCTAGCTCCCAAGGAAGGGAGCCGGCGAGAACTGAGCTAAATTAAGCCAAGTATTCATATATATACATATACCTCAACAACTCTTATATATGTATATTTCGTATTGGATAACTTTCTAAAATATAACTTTCAGTTGAATAACGGAAAAAAATAAAACCCTTCCACTTTCATGTGTAAGCGTGAATTTGTGCACGTGTGTGGAGGTGATATGTGTAATGTTGTCGCAGTGATGCAAGATTTTGTGTCACTGTACCGCGCGAGTAGCGCACTCAAGGGTTCCACGCCGAGGTAACGGACCCAGGCTTGAACCGCTGCTAAGGGGGGCTAATCTGGTGTGCGGGAGCAAAATTTTTCCCAGACCACGGCGGCATGATCTGTGGTTACGCGGGCGTGGTCGTGGACACGCTCTGTTTGGAGAGACAGGTTGGTACTGATCGTTCGCTGCCGTTATTATACCGGGAGGATCGGTAAAGTATGTGGCGGATCTCTTTTGTAGGGTTTCGTATTTCGCGGCGGATACCACTAACGGACTGGGAGATTCGCGGCTTTTTCGAAGTAACTACTAGTAAGTGATTTTATGTACGCCCAGATAGAAGGCATCTCCAGATCTCTGTGGAGATCCTTATTCCGGACGTATCATAGGACCCCGTTAGCTTTACGTAGAACGCGGTTCTGGAGAACCTGCAACTTATGAAGGATATATTTTGGCGTATGTGCAAAAACAGGACAACTATATGTTATAATAGGACGGATACATGTCTTATACAAGGTGAGCTTGTGTCCGAGGAACATCTTACTCTTATAACAAAGCAAAGGGTGGCAATCCAAGACAATAGCGGCTTTGTTTCGCACTCTATCTATACGTGACTCAAACTTTAAATGTTTATCTAATGTAATACTGAGATATTTGACCTCGCCGACCCAAGGTATATCGGTTTCGTATTGCCTGATGGACTGAACGTTATTAGCGCGTTACGTGGAATCGAAGAATATCGCGGCACTCTTATCAGGATTAACTTCTATGCGTCATCGACGAAACCATTCACCGAGTGTGCAAACGGCCTTTTCGATGCTCTTCCTAAGAAAGTCCGACCGCCAGCCGGAAGCGTAAATAACGCTATCGTCCGCATAACAACCTACCTCGACATCCGTAGACCGAGGTAGGTCACAGATGAGCAGATTGAAGAGTGAGGGTGGGAGTATCGAGCCCAGTGGCACACCTGAGCGTATCGGGTGGGGAGTCGATAGTTCAGTCTGAAGCGGAAAGTCCTATCAGTGAGATAATTGCGGATAATATGAATAAACGTATCGGGTACGTGAGATTTACATAATTTATGGATGATCCCTCCATGCCAGACCTTATCGAAGACCTTGGCGACATCGAAGAAGACTGCAATTGTGCGTTTTGGTTTACGTTTCGGATCGGCATTAAATTTGGAGAAAATGTGGCAGAACGTTAAGATGTATATGTAGTACAACTAGAAAAGATTAAGAAATAATACATCGGAGAAAGTTTGAAAATAGTACGAATGACAAAGAAGTTGAGGAGAAATAGTTTAGTCTCCGGTTAGTCAAATAGCGAGGACAATTATTAATTATTTATATTATTGATTACAATAGAAATAAATTAGGGAATGGAACATAGAAACGTGATTGTAGTGAGAGCGCGAAATGAATGCCTATTGAAATCAACGATAAAGCTGCGGTAAGAAGGAAAGGCACCGTTGAACGTTACAAGTGCCGCGACAAAACGTCGCGTCACCGAGTTTCTGCTTACAAAAGGGGTACCGTCAAACGCAGCGGAGCTCGCCACCATTATACAGAGAGAACAGTACCACAACTCAACTATACCTTGTTCCACAGTGTTTAATTTTAGATTTTCAGGATGGTTAATTAAGTTACTTGTAATGTTTTTAAAGATGTTTTACAAACAATCAACTCTCTACTTACTGTTTTACTAAATGTTTGAATTTAATGTACTGTGAAACATACATTTTAATATTTTTTATAGTGTTACTTATTGTATAATTCTAGCCATATATCGTTTTTACATAATATTGAATCGTAGATATATTTATTTAAAATACGATATTGAAACTACATACTTTACGAAGTATGTGACATCTAAGTATTTTTTATGGCTAGCGCTCCTCGCATGTTTTCGAGTCAAATAGAGAATCACTTTCACATCACTTTTTCGAGAATCTGCTAATTGTATTTTTTTTTCGAACTGACCGCTTTTGACCTCGCAAGGTCTTAACAGCTTCACCGGACTACAAAGGCGAGCGCTTAAGGCACACAGCCGATTTTATTTTGATATCTGCGAATTAGATTTACTATATCTAGATATATTATCGCAACGTATTTTTAACATTACTTGGATATTCAATAGGTAGTTTTCACATACATAGATATTCATACCGACGTATAAATGTAGTGTGTACGATTGTACGATATGTACGATTTCTGTCGTATATGATTTTATACCTAATTTAATAACAATGAAATTTTTGAGCGATAGGATATGACGATTGTGCCTTATCAGAAAGCGATTGCAATACATCATGTGTTACAATGTAACATCTACAAGAGTGACACGCTTGGCACATGTGACGGCGTAAGGGGTTTACAGGCTTGTATGACAGTTATGATTATCAAGGGGATATTAGGGGAAGTATCCGTTAATTATAATAAAGTTAAAGCTATATAATAATACACATACATATACATATATAAAAATCAAGAGTAATGGAAAGAAAATTACCTTCTTTGAATTCATTTACATACTTTATCTGTTTTTTTAAATAAAAAATTTACTAGTCTCTGTGGCAAAACGATTCTTTTGTCAATGTTTATAATTAGTTAAGTACTAGATATCTATGTAGTACGAGCATTAGGTATTACAGAACACATATTATGTTCTTTTTATTAATTCATTAATAAATAATTATTTCATAAGGAAAATAAATATCATTTTTATTAATAAAAAAATGTAATCGTACTGTTCTACTAGTGCCGTGTCTAAACTACATGTACCCCGCGACTAGACGTTTTCCAATTTACTTAAAACAAGCACAATAGCGTGTCGCGCTTTGTCGCGTAAAGCGCGCGACGCGTTCTGCGCCAGCGTGACGCCACACAACACAGCCTTCGCTGTGCTATTTGTTTCTACACCCTCAACACAACATGACTTCTCATAGAAACTTTAGACTTTTTCTAAACATCTCGATTAGACTTTATTGTGATTAAAACTGTTTACTGTGGTGGTGTGACTAATGATACTCCCATACCTGCGTTTATAGTCACAAACTTTTGTCTATGATATGCGTGACGATAGACATAACCTACGTTCATGATACGTTAAATATAGATTTAATCTAGAATAATAAGAATCTAAGTAAGAACTGTCAGGTGTCTTGTCTTTCCTAGTAATCTTCTCAGTTGCTTTTATAATCTTTATGGATACTAAAGCTTCAGCCATTTAAAATTAATTACCCTGAGTTAACAAACATATTGATTTATTCGGTTTTACCTACTGTTTCATTAAATTATTTTTATTTATAAATTTATTTACAGTTTATTTGTTTATTCTTCAAAGCCAAAGAGCATTTTTGTATGTGATACTGAACTAATTCATGAACCTGTAATTCATGAAATAAGTCATGTACCCATATCCGCCAATAGCATAACACTAAACGTGTCTCATCCGAAACACGTGTCACAATAATATTCATCGATAGCACGAGACTGCACTGTAGTATAATAAAACAGTTCGAATTCACACAATTAAAAACAAAAGCAATTTCCGACACGCGTCAGATAAATAAACCAATCGAGAATTTCAAATTAACAAGTGGGAGTCTACGGTCTATTGCGCTTTCAATCCATCGGAGTGTATGTTATGCTTTTATTGTCTAGAATACTTAATATAAGTTTTTGTGGCGCAAAGAACGCTAAGTGAGAGAGCAATTACGATCTTATTATAAAGAATCTTTACTAGAAACTCTTTTTCTACAAGCACGTACTACCTTAGATGTATTTATTAGAACGTTGAATACATTTTTCTTAATATTAATTTTTTTGTTGCAGGTATAGCATCAAAATGCAGCCGTTCCAAATGTCCACTCGGTCGGAGGGTCCACGAGAATCGTCGCCTGAACGTGCCAAGTCTCCAGACACTCCCACAGCGCCAGTTCTTAACTTTTCTATCGCTCGGTTAATGGAACCTGATAGGAAAAAGTCTGTATCCCCTGAATTGCCTCCTCCGCCTGGGTTCTTATCCTACGGAGCTCAGTTACTCGACTCAGCGTTCAAGCAATACATTCCTGATTAGTGTCCCACTATCCATTATTATATTATGGTCCAGATTTAGTTTCTTTGACTTACGCGCACCAGTTACATTTGCCTCGACCGCCACCAGCGCCATCACCCGTTCAACGACAACCGAGTCCACGACCCCCGGCTGCAGACCACGCTGTCTCATCCACCACGGGTCCGTCACCTTCTCCAGCGAAGAATAAGAGTTTTGCTTGTGGTGATTGCGGCAAAGTATTCAATGCCCATTACAATTTAACAAGGCATATGCCTGTACACACGGGTGCAAGACCATTCGTGTGTAAGATTTGCGGTAAAGGCTTCCGTCAGGCCTCAACCTTGTGCCGGCACAAAATAATTCACACATCCGAAAAACCGCATAAATGTTTAACTTGTGGAAAGGCATTTAATCGATCGTCGACCCTGAACACGCACGCAAGGATTCACGCCGGTTATAAGCCATTCGTTTGCGAATTCTGTGGGAAAGGATTTCATCAAAAAGGTAATTACAAGAATCATAGGCTCACTCACAGCGGGGAGAAGGCTTACAAATGTAACATTTGCAATAAAGCCTTCCACCAGATATATAACCTGACTTTCCACATGCACACGCATAATGAAAGGAAACCGTTCACCTGCAACATCTGCGCTAAAGGTTTTTGTAGGAACTTTGATTTGAAGAAGCACACAAGGAAATTACATAACATAGGCAGTTCCAACAACGGAGACTCATCTTTGGACACGCAAGATGAGTCTACGCAAGAAGCGTCAACGAGTCCCGTTGATGAAGCCAGTAGAGTCGCATTTCGACCGTTTCTAGGGTCGTCTTACCCGCGGATTTTGGACCCAGCAAGGATGACGGCGCCTAATACATTCTTCTCTAAGCTCTTGTGACCTCATTTTAATAATTATAATAAAAATAACATGTGAAGAGACGGCGGCGCCCCCTAGTATTGTGATCGTAGTGAATATTTCCTAAGTCTAGTAAAAAATTATGTGAATAGTTAAAAAAATATTGAAATGGTCGTATAAAATACATTGTGTAAGTAACAGTGAACTCAAGAATTAATTAATTGAGTGGGAATTATTTTAAATGCTTTGCATTATAGCATACTTGAATTTATATCATTTTGATTAATAAATTCAAAATTCCTAAATGTTGTTTTAGAAACATTTGTTTGACGTTATAGTTTAATGTGATCACTTGCGATTTGCAGATTTTGTGTCAAGTATACGATATATTTAGAACTACAATAAAGCCATGCTATAGTTTATAAAGAAATAATATTACCGATTGCTTGAAACTGGATTTGCTATGTACACTGATGATTCTAGAAAACTTTTAGACTACTTAAAATAATCTAAATCTAAAATACTCTAAATTTATAAATATGAAGGATGTGTATATGTAAATATAATTTTATTATATGTGTGATTACGAATAGTCTAAATATATGTAACTCTATATGTATTAGAGAAATTATCTGTTACATTCCTCATATAAATTAATATTATTTTGTATATATTTAAGTAGGTAGTATTATTGTTTCAAGTACTCAGTCCAACCTTACAGCTCATATTAGTTCTTCTTATCGGCTATGTAGACTCTTCTAGAAAGGTTTAGTTTTTGAAGCCGTGCTATAAATTCAAAAATTAGATATGTTATCGTCCTTGATATTCAATTCGTATAACTTTAACTTTTGAAGGAAAAGTGATACGAATATTAATCATAAAATGTTGAGTTATGACATTTCATAAACAAACTAGAATCGAGAAACATATTTTGTAATGTAATTGCAATTACATTCGTGCCACTTCTATAGATATAATTGTAATAATTGTAGGTGGTAGAGGCACGCTGAAGCTGGTTTCTGCATAAATGGGTCGTTTCCCCCGGGGTAGTACCACCTTCTCGCAGAAAACCGACGTGAAATAACAGTGCTTGCATTGTTGCGTTTCGTTCGGTCAGTGAGAACGCCGGATAACCCACCTCTCTTCCCCTCCCGCCTTCCCCCCTCGCCCAAACACACAACACAACGCACTTGCGACTCTTCTGGTGTTGCGAGTCTCTATGGACGGTGGTGATCACTTAACATCAGGTGACCCACCTGTTCGTTTGGCTCCTATGAATTAAAAAAAAAAAATTAAATAGGACATTTCAACTTTGCTGGATGCAGGTCATCCATAATATTAGAGTTACTATAAACTGTTAAACATAAGTACCTACTATTTTATTTGAAGAGAAAATATAATTACAACTTATCATTTTCTGATGGCCAGATTGGTTTTAAAAATTTCTTTGTAACATTACATATAGTATTCGTGTACATATTAATAATATAATTAAGTTGTTGTATCATATATGTGTATCTAAACACAACTAAATGCAATATTGAATGTAATTATAAAAATATGTATTAAAGATTGTCAAAGTATTGTGTTGTTTTTATCATTTCACTGTACTTAGTGTACTTACTGTAAGAGAGGCTTTGAGATATTCGATATACATGTAACTGTTTGTGAATCATACAATTGAGATGGTATATGTATTATATGTATGTATGAATAGCTTAGAATAGTTTAGCTACGTTAGATCCGTGGTATCTACAACAGCCCAAACCGACGTGTTTCGTACACCCTTGAGCTAGTTGTCTGAATAAAATCGGCTGAGTGCCTTAAGCGCTCGCCTTAGTAGTCCGGTGAAACTGTAAAGGCCGTGCGAGGTCAATAGCATAGTAAGTACAAAAAAAAAAGTTTTGAGAGCATTTTTATTGAAACTGACTTACCATTTTTACTGTCATAATAAGATTTAAAGGTTTTTGAAATTAATTCCAAAATAAAAATGATTTACTCCATCCTCTTAGATACAAAGAATATGGAAAGCCACTACCGCTATGACAACGACCGGCGATGAAATGGCAATTACCATTCTATGACTAGATGGATTTATTACTGGCAAATTATCAATTATTTTCTAGCTAAAATCTTCTAAACCAATAAATATTCAATGACCTGATAATAATAGTTTATAGATAAGAACTAAATCAAAAGCTATGTGTCATATCGGAGTACAATCTCATACACCCAAGCTATTCTTGTTTGAACTACAAAACAAAGATAATAGAGTTCTGTTAGCAAATAGAAGAGAAAATCATTTTTCTCTGTTCTTAAAAACTTGTTTCCCAGCTTTAATAAACCTAGTAGCCGTATCCAGTCCGCAGATACGCTTCCTATCTCAACCATGTCAATACCAGTTTTTTTTTCTTAATTTATAACATAATAGCTTTTGTTCTCGATTACGCTCGCGTTAACGTAGATTCCATCTACCTACTTGGCTACAGTAATGTTTCTCTTGTTACCTTATTTCCTTGCTTGTATCCTTGACACCGTGTATACGCATTATACAATGATTATTGGTTGAGTAGATAAGACGTGACAGCGTAACAAAACAACATACTATCGCATTTATAACATTACTAAATATTTATTTATTTACTGTTATTACAAGGTAATTGTTTTATCTAACAATTTTTTTTTAACATAGTAGTTTATTAAAGCAAAATGTAGTCCTAAGAATAAACTTATAGGTAAATAATTTAACGGAACATCAAATAGAGTGTTATCGAATATGTAGGTCTCCATATGTATTATTATTTGATAACTAGTTCCTATTGCGCATTGTATGAATTGCACGATGTGAAATTACAACGTCGACTCGCTCTTTTTCAAGTCAGGGGCATAAAACAATTTCGACAAAAATTAAAGTAATTAAAAATATGATTTCAATCATTGTAATGGTTTAAATTACATGCGTCTTGAATGACGATATAATCTTACAATGACGATAAAGGTTATAATGTTTTATTGGACTTTTTACTTCGTATATTTTGTCTAAATTCACCAGCGATATTCAGTTGAAAAAGGTATGTCACTGAAGAAGGCTTTTGCGGCAATCCATCATTAAATATGGACGTTACTTTGCACTTCCGCCTGGAATCAGATTTCACTTTTTCTGGTTCACGCCGCGCATAAAAAATCATAGTCTATTTATTGAACATTAAAGATTGATGACGACCTATTAAAATAGATTATAATTACTTTTTCCTTTTTTTTCTCTCGAACTGACCTTGCAAGGCCTAACAGCTTCACCAGACTGCACTAAATTATAATTACAATTTATAATTATGTACTAGTAATATTTATGGTAAACTGTTTGTTTCAACTCTTACTTAAATATGTCCAACATTAAATCACGTTATAGAAGAATAATGTCAAATTGATATACTTTAGCAAAATTTGAGATAACGTAAGAAATATAACATATTTGTATATAGTAGGATCTTACAAGTTAAAAAAAATGTTGTGAACTTCTGTACAGCAACAATCACGCCGAAGTCAACGAATGTA
The DNA here is from genome assembly GCA_015888305.1 of Antheraea pernyi. Lineage (NCBI taxonomy): Eukaryota > Metazoa > Arthropoda > Insecta > Lepidoptera > Saturniidae > Antheraea > Antheraea pernyi. Next base: position 591,611 of record MU159019.1, read on the forward strand.
ATCCGAGCATTTCACAATAATAATTATCGTAAGTTTAGATGAAAATAATAGTTTTTATAAAAATAATATATCGCACTGCGCTTTTGTGCGGCGCCTGCGCATTGTCATGCGCCGGAAGTGACGTGGCGGGTGCGCGCGCAACGGTCGCGCGTCAAGTGACGCCATATTGTTTCCTAAACACAATGGCGGCCAGATTGTTCGAGATGGAGTGGTTTTAATTAGAACGGTCGACGTTTACAACAATGTGGTATGCAAAACAATTAAACGCTGATTATTGTTTAATGCTATGGATGCTATAGTACTCTCTATACTACCTAAACTTAAACAACTTTCATAGAATATATTTTCTTATATATGTAGGTACCTATAGCTATAACTTATCGTCTCTCATATTAATATTCAATGAGCCACTGGAATTATTTTCGAGAACCACAGTTCTGGGTCTACTATATATTTTCTTGCCCATGGTTAGACCTAAAATGTCAAAAACAGTCCATATCGTAGATGCAAATGATTCACATGCCATGATTAGGTGGTGATTAGCACCCAAGTGCATTTGTTAGAACAATATAGATGACATCTTTTTAACTTAAATACGATAGGTTGCGGAGTTTTGATTCTGATATGGCTAAGCTCGTAACAACTTCCGAATCCAATTTTTTACCCAACACTAAAACCGAACATGTTTTTTTTTTATGTCAATAGGAGGTAAACGAACAGGTGGGTCACCTGATGTCAAGTGATCACCACTGTCCATAAAGACTAGCAACACCACGGGAGTTGCAAGTGCGGTGCCAGCCTGTGTATGAGGGGGAGGGGAGGGGGGTGTGGAAAGGAAAGAGGGAAGGGAGTGGACAATGTTAATATAAAGTCGTTTAATATGTTTGGGGTAAGCTGAGAAAATAAATTTAACAAAGAAATCCAGCACCAGCTAACCTGCAAAGGGACCACAAAACTGCACTGGTTGAAGAATGTAATCTAATGACACAAAGTTTCATTGACGATTTATTAAAAAGTATTCTCAAATCGATGTAGGCACTTTTGACAGCGAGAGAGGACACTACTAAATGCTGATTGTGTAACGTACAATAAAAAGAAGCAGACTTTACAACGATATTGATTTTCATTACGTTAGGTCAAAATTCCTTACAATTACTGTTTTATTTTCTTTTAGTCTAATTTCATTGTGCTTATATTATTCATTTAATACGTATTAATGTGTACAAATTGTACAAATATACCTGTTTTTATATTAATTTACTCCTTTTTCGTTGAGTTGCCCTAATTATGTCATGAGTGTATAACCTAAATGTTTAACACAGATCTAAATCTATTTTATTGAGCGCCAGTTCTTTCTCCTCACCTTATTTCTGTGCATGTGATTGACAGCCGATGGGAAAAGTGATTTCGATTCAATGTTCACAGAATGTCAATACACGACGGGGCACTAACGCTATGTCGCATGTCGTGCCAATTGTGACAAGGTAACTTTGTCGAGCTAACGTATCGTCTAACGTAAAAAAACCTACTTATAAACTATTTCAGCGACGTCGGTGTTGAAAAACACTTTTTATTTTAACCAGCTAATCTTCATCCTCTTCGTAGTGCATTAAAATGGCAAAAAGTCATTCAAATCGAAGCTTACGTTGAGAGGAAACATCGTAATGAAACTATAACATGGTGGTAAAGATTTTTCTAAGTCCGCGGCCAGCTAGTTACCACCCTCGAGTTGAAAGTCTATCGCCAAGCACCTGTTGGTGTGTTTCGGTGGCTGCACTCGAGACCTAGATTACTATATGTTTAGCGTGTTTAACGTTTTCTTAAAGAATATACCAAAAATAATTAAAAACATTTTTTATGATTGTATATGGATGAGGGATAGTAAAGAAAATTTATATATTTTTTTCAGATTTTTTTACTATATCTAGCTACTATTTTTATAACCTTGTAAGTCTACAAGTATCGTCAGCAACTTTGAGTTACAAAATGACTAATAATAGGAACATTGAGTACTTATTTTTGGCTCGAATTAATAATAAAATTAAAAATTAATTAAACATTAGATTCCTGGTATTCTGCAAAACAATTCTTTTTTCCATTTATGCACAAAAATATATTGCAGTGAGAACATTTTGAGTGAGGCTTCACACCTCCCTCTATTTAGCATAAAAGTAGTATATAACTGAATGTACGGCACGAGTTCCTAACCGAACGTCTTTCAACGTTCACTGGCCAGTTTTATGCCTCTTAGATGACCTAGGGCTAGGCACAGAGTCTCTTGAAAACCTTTTCTTCTTGTTAGGTTTGATGTGCTTTATAAACTTCAACCCTTGCAACCCTTGTGAAATGGATCTCCTAAAGTATTTTACAGGCATATTTTCCATTATGAGTCCATGGATAATAAATGCATTTACGAATGTAATATCTAGAATATCCCAAAACAACCTGAGCCACCTTTTTCCGGGATTTCCTGTGCACGCAGTATAGTGCTCTGAATCTATTTAATCACCCCCTATGTAAGAGTTGTAGTCTTCGACGGCCTTTGAACAGGTGATAGTAGATTTATACCCATTTTTTCTTTGCGCGATACTATAGCTTCATCGTTTCCATAAAGTCCAGTACCGTCAGTTAGGAAAGGGTTAACATCAGATGAGATTTTGGTCACACGCTAATTCTGTAAAGTAAAAAAACTACTCGCTCGTTGTTCAATAGAATATGCTGCTGCTAGCTTGACCCCCATAGATAACTTTTGCTATTTACAACTTTTATTTATTTATTACTTCCTTGCCGCATCAAGGACGCTCTTACAAAATATTACATAAATCTAGTAACCCACAAGTTCAGGACAGTGTGAAGCCTCTTTACAGATGTGCACATATTGCGCCATATTTTATTTCAGCACTATCTTAACAAAATATTTAGAATGAAAATTATAATTTAACATAAATTCAACATGCATATAAGTTAAACAGATCTGAGCGATATTTACTGAATGAGCAATTAAAGATGCTCATTATTGTTATTAATTTCATTATACAATTGTTTCATACGATTGAGATGTTTGTTCGTAAAAACATTTTGGAAAAAACAGTCTGTGGATGGGGTATCGTGAAACTTTTCTAGGAACATTTAAGTTTAGTTCATTTAATACGTCCGGGATCACAATAACTCCATTAGCAAGCTTATACAGTAAAAGAAGATCCAAGATCTTTCAACGATTTTCTAATGATATTGATTTAAAGTGTTTTAATCGAGTATTGTAGTTTGCCCGATAGGGACTTAACGTACTGCAAAAAGTTACCTACAAAGTTCTAAGTTTAAGCGCGTACTATAAATATTATACCTACGTATAATTTTTATCGATCTAATTCTTCAAACAATAAACAAGTTCTAAATTATAGTTGATTTTACTACGATCGAACCGATAAAATATAAGTCATTACATAATAGAAGTAGGCGCCAGTTATTAATTTGTTCATGAATGCAATAAAATTACACAAATCACCTCCACACTAGTGCACGCACACGCGCTTACACATGAAAGTCGAATGGTTTTATTTTTCCCCTTATCGAGCTGAATTAGTTCAGTAAACTTGCACGATGCGAAATACATATACCTACGAGCTATTGAGGTATACATGCTTGGTACATATATACATATTCCACTAACTCATATATGTATGAATATGTAACCTAGGCAACAGCCCAAGCCAAGTACCTTAAGCGCTCGCCTTAGTATTCCGGTGAAGCTGTTAGGTCAATAGAGTAGTCAGCTCGAAATAAAGCGCCAGTTCTTGCTATTAGAAAAAAGAATGTAAAAATATTTTTATTGAGAATATGATCTTCAACGCGATTACTAGCCCGTAACTGTCGAAATAATAAAACACAAATCAAGCACTAATCCTAACAAGAGAGGACACAGAGAGGGCTCGAAGCTCGACGCTTATGAGGAGCATATTGCTCGAGTTTTTTGTTACGCGAGAGGGGGGCCGGCACAATGAGGCAAATCTCCTGCCTTCGGCGTCGCAAAGAATACTATATCTTTTTACAGATGAGTCAATTCGTATTCGTTACTTATACTCGTGCCCAATCATATTGTATTATATTTCTATTGTTGATAAAATTGACTTCACAGACTTTACCTTCTTGGCTTATATTTATTAGTGCATACTAAACAGATTACACACAAAGTCCAAATAAAGTATATTGAAACAATATTTTACAAGTGAATTAATACAAGTAAATAATAGGTATAAGATCTATTAATATCTATTCGAATCTTTCTCTAAATATTTCTTCACTATCCTAGTGGTAATACAGAGGATATAAAATGTAGTTCACATATAAATACTGTAGCATGCGCACCGCCGAAATGTCTTATGGTGGCTTTTTGCTACTCTAGGGGACCCCGAAGGGTCTTCGAGAACCTTTAAAGTTTTCGTCCAGATGCAGCTAACAACAGTAAAGATAAAATGCACGTACCTCGTGATCTCCTTACTGTTGCAGCTGGCCGCTGAGCTTCCACGAATGTTGAATTTATAATTTATTTGATGATTCAGCTGCTGATTATAACATGATCGCCTCGATTGTTCGATGGAAAACAGAAGAATGAATGAAACCTTTTTCTTTTTTGCTGACGTTCACGTGCATGACTACCAGAAAGTTGGAGTCTCGATACTATTAATTAACTGAGATCTGAACGTCAACAATCGATTTATATAAAAAGGTTCTATTGCATAATGATGACGATACAAATACTATGGTGATTTTTTACTATATTCTTTTAGTCCCGACTTGAAATTTTGTTTCGAAATTTATCCCCCCCTCCACACCAAAAACTGACGTTACATACAACTTAGTACAGTGATTACAGCAATTTTTTACAGAGTTTCAATATTAGCCCAAGCCCCCCCCCCAACCAAAAGTTCTGACCAATAGACTTTCTTTTTTTTATTCTATAACTCTGTCGCGTTGTTCTTGTTCGCGATTTACTGTCAATAAAACAATCTGCAAAAGAGCAACCTGCGGCGAAAGTGTTACTTGTGCGGGTAAGTTGGTACGGATCACTGAAATTGATTTTTAACCAGATTTATTCTTGTTTTTTTCTGCTATCTCCGAAATGATCAATATCAATATGTTAATCTTTAACTTATTATTAGTATAACATATTTATGGTTTATACAAGCATACGTTATACAATGCGTCATAGGAAAATAAATTCATAATCAAAAAAAGAACATCAGTGATTTTGGGAACTCAAACTCGTTATTAATTTTTGAACAATTCGACCTCATGGATTTATAAATACAGAACTAAGTATGTGGGAATAAATCTTCATTATCAAAGATATTTTCAAGACGTTGAAAGTTCCGAATGAAAATGCCGAAAAAGGAGTAGGTAGTACTTAAATCCTTGTAGGTATTATTTTACATGTTTGAAGTGTCATGTCTGTAACTGTGAAAGCTCTATGATCGTATTATGAAGTCTGGCCGAACATTCGTGTTTTATATGATTTGCTAATAAGAGTTCATTTATCAGAATGTTTATTAGTTCGTGCATACAGAGTGAGTGCACTCTCACAGTTTATTTATTGATTGTTGATACTGTTAAGGATTTACTTCTGAAGGTTAATTAACTTTGATGGAAATGATTTGTGCACGTTATTACCAATAACGATTTAAGGACTTCTTTATTATTTTTTCTGTTATAGAAATTTAAAATATAGATATGACTGTAGAAAAATGTATTTCCTCAAAAATAATTGTACTCCCGGCTCCGCGCACGTTTCTTGTAATTAACAATTGAGTTTTGGAGAAATATAGAGAGCGAAAATATAATGCGAGCTTAAATTTATACGCACAAGACGATCGGTTGAATGATGTAGAAGTTGAGGTGCTGCAGCGACATGTGGTAAGTTATAGTAAAATGTGTCGCATAAAGGCTTATCTATTTAAAAAAACCCTTAGGCTTGTAAACGTCCATAGTGATCAATCAAGCAGTTTTGAAACTTATCGATATCAATATATCCAATTTTATATACATACTAGCTTTTGACGACGGTTTCGCTCGCGTTAATGTAATTTTGGCCTATCTCTCGGGGAAAGTACTTTTTCTAGGTAAAAGTAACCTATGTTTTTATGTACCGCCGCCAACATGTATGTAAAATATTAAGATGACTACGCGAGTAGTTACCGCGTGAAAGGGAGATAAACGGACAGATAAACTAACATCCATATAGATACATAATATTAGTTACAACGTAGTATATTGTTTCTGGTAGACTTCTTTAGGCGGGTTGAGCGGTATTTGTGGTAGGAGATAAAGTTATGATTTCGCGTCATGACATGTTAGTAAAGCATGACCGATCGTATAGAGCTTGTGCGGCTTATGTCATACTAGCGACGCGTAGTATAGTGTAGTAGTATACCGGCCTGTGTACGTCTAGTATTGTTGTTTTGTATTGAGATCGTGCAGTCCATCAATGTTCGATTAATTAATTAATTGTATATAAATATTGTTCGGAGTGCCAATACATATGAAAGCCAGACTAACGTTAATAATTCCAATATACAAATTATGAAATTTAAACAATGCAATTTTCAAATGCAAATGCAAATTTTCGCATAATTCATTCAAAAATTCAAAAAAGAACACAGTTTTTTTTCAGTTTATTTTGAGTTTTCACTTCTATCGGCTGTCCTTATGACTGCCTCGATTTGTCTTTTGTTACCTATATATTTTTATGTCATTGCATTGTACGTAGTATTCCAGTTAGAATATAAATCGAGTCACGCATAACACATAGTTCAATGGAAACGTCGTGAGAAGACGCACATATGTGTACGAAATTGGGCAAAATGGGAAATTTTCGTGAATTAATCACAATAGTGAGTATTGTCGGCTCCGCGGCTCCGGGTTGAATTGTGGTCGGATGTAAGCCTATTAGGGACAAGCGACTCGTGGTAACGGGATCAATTCCACTGTTTACGTGGGTGGACGCTTTTGTTATATAAACTATTACAACTTAATATCTTTCTTATTCCTTATAATCTTGCGATGAACGAGCTTTTATATCCGTAACAACGCCCCAAGACGTATTCCTAAAATTACGAGTACATAAAACGCAACAGTAACTTAACGTGAGTTACGTTATCTGTAACAATTTGCTAGTTTTCATATTATTTTAAAATATAGTTTTACAATAACAAACAAACAAACGTTTGTTCGCATTTCAAAGTAAAGATAACATAAAAAAATGCTTTAGTGAAATAAATGGCAGCAACAACAACAAAAAGTTTTTTGGAATCAAAACTAACGCATTTCAGTATGCTTTAGAGATTGAACTGGAAATGGGAACTAGTCACACGAACGAACACTAAATATGGAAATGCTTTACATAAAGCCGTTACTATTCTTTGAAAATTCCTCTAACTTGTTATTAAAAGATAGACATTGGCTAGTTTCTTTAATATCTTTAGCTTTTGCTAGCAACTCAGTAAATATTCTGCTGTAGTGTACAAAAATTCGGGTATTATATCACATGACAAAGCATATTGTATGATACCCTAATTGGTTAATATATTTCTATTTCAGTAATGTTTTCCCTTCATTTTTTTACATCTCATATTTATGTTCTTAGCAATCATGTGACTTTTTCTCCGTACAACATGTTGTGTTTAACAAAAGTTTTGAGTGAATTACGGCATAAGAAATGAATGACAATAAAACTCGCTTTTTTTATATTTTATAGGAGGGGATTTATATTTATATTATATTTTAAACGAACAGACGGGTCACCCGATGGTAAGTGATCACCGCCATCCATAGACACTAGCAACACCAGGGGAGTCACAAGTGCGGTGCCGGCCTTTTTCATATTAACTTCTATATCAGTGATTCTTGATTCGATTCTTAAGTGAAGCTATGACTTGAAAAGTTTCTACTCATATCTGATTGAACGTAGGAAAGTCTTTGCCAGGATATTTATTTTTATGTACCTATAACTCCCCCTTTACGATTTTAAAACTTGTATCTTATATTATAATATAACTACAACCTTGAAATTATTCAAATCTCTTTCACTTTTCATATTCATTTTTTAAGACATTACATCTCATATACATACATCAGATCTAGGTATAGTAAGAATCTACCATTTCAGTACGCCATACGCGATTTATCTATTTCAATAGTAGGTACATAATCCTATAAGTTATTATGACATTCCTCCATACTTTAGGACTACATAAACGTATATGTAAGATCTCTAAATATTAAACAGTATGCGAGATATTTCTTTAATTTCACACAAAAAAAAAATAGTAAGAATAATCGGGAACACCTCGCGACTTCCATACAAATTACTAATAATGTGAATTACACAATATAGCTTCAATAGACCCTTACCGGAGCTATTGAGGTACATCGCGGAAGGAGAATCGGAACTGCACAATTCCGGATTAGCTGGGAGATTACCGGCTACTTCTTATGAAGGTCGGAAGATTAGATAATGGAAGTGTCGGCGTCGGTCACCCGGACCCCGCACCTCGCACCGGGACAACGAGTAGGGTGGTGTACGAACACCAACACATCGGTAATCCGTGGACATTTTCTACGTTTTGGAATGATCCCTGAATAGTCATTTAAAGTATGTACTCATTTCGAGTGATTGAAAGAGTATTCCTTTTTTAATGCTTACTGAATTCACAGGATTCTTGTTGAAGTGAAACTTCATTACGCACGCTTGACTTGGGGAGTAAGCAGGTCAATACGCCACGAGAACGTTACGAAAATTGTGATCGGACGAGGCGAACGGAAGTTGAGAGGGAGATATAAGTTAGTGAAGATAGCCCGTAGTTAGTAAAACTCATAATAAATTTAAATATTTGTAGAAAATCAATATATTATACATCTATACTACACTGTATAATAAGAATCTATACATTCAATATTTTTTGATAATTATAATCGGGGTAGACTTGTTTATCGATATAGAAGCCAAAAATATTCCTTTTACAATTTTTGTTTGTCTGTCTGTCCCTGTGAACACGCATCACTCTGAAAGTACTGAACCGATTTCGACGAAGTTTGACAGAGTGATAACTAATATTACAAGGTTACTTCTAGGATTTTTTGTCCTATAACACGCCAGGGATTCTCCAGGATAACGAAAGACGAAAATTTGTAGTTAATGTAACTAGACTTTTAGGCGACACCTTAGTACAAGAGCCAGCAACGTTGGAAGAATGACAATTTTAGATAAGCTGGTTCTTTAATATGAAGATATTTTATGCCCCTCTAAACAGTATTCAGGATACCTGTTAACGTTGTATTTTTAATGCGCATCATACGTTTACAGATCAAAATTTTGATTTATAAATAATTTTAGGAACATTTTTTTTCAGTAACTTTTAAACGCTATTAAAAACACGAATTTATCACTGACAGACAATTTTGTTATTGACAATAATGTGCCTGATGATATAAACTTATTAATAAAATTTATAAATAAAATAATTCATTTCTAACCATTTTATTTTTTCCAATTCAAAGAACATATTTCATTTTATTAACCATTTTATTTTATTTATACCATTTTATTGAGATTTCACCGTAAACAATGAAAAACGTAGACATATGCCTTGGGACTGACGCCATCTTGAATACATGCGTCTATAACAGGCGCTACCACAATTATCGTTATCTTTATCATACAGTCAGTGTTGCGCTAAACTATAGCTACAGCTAAGTTATTCTATACATATTATTTTTAATTTAACCTCTTTTGTGTCAAATAAAATAATATTAAAATTACAGCTATCTTAACATAGTTTGAACATACTTTTTTTTATTTAAAAAAATAGCATCAGGCACATTATTGTTATTAACAAAAATGTCTGGCAATAATAATTTCATGTTTTAGTAGCGTTTTAAAGTTAGTGAGAAACAAAACATTCTAAAATTATATAAAAAAAAAACAATATTTTTGTCTGTAAATGTGCGATATGCACTAATAAATGCAACGTTTACCGGCAGCCAGGTAACCCGCACGCTGTTTGGAAGAACATACAGATATATATAAAAATTTGGCGTATTGAAATTCGTTGTCGAAACCGTTGCTAGCTCTTAGACGAATAGTTACAGGCAAGTGACAGTTGACGCGTCGTGCTCATATCTTTTTAATATTTATATTTTTATTCAAAACAATGGAGCGTGAAAAAGTTTTAATACAAGTTGAAAATAGTTATGATATCATTCAGTGTTTAATTTATCATTATTTATTTTATGAATATATTTTATCGTTTAATTCACAATTTAACTCTATCAACTTGATATTTTATCATATAAACTATACTGACTGTATAGTAAACGTCTACAAAAAAGGGAAAGGAACTTCATTCCAACTGGGGTCCATAGAACTCTCATGCTTTTTTTTTACATTACAGCCAATATATGTGATATAAATAATATAACGTATAATATAACGTCCAATAAAAAATATAACGTATATTTTAGGGAGCTTAATGAAACACAACCGTACTGCAAGACGCCTATAATCGGAGAGAGGCAGGGACATGACAGCTTAAAACTACTTATAAAAATATTACATTATTGAAATCTACCTACATATATCACAATATGTAGGTTAGTTTTTATTTTAATTGAACCCGGTACATGATGCTACGAACGGGTTATAGGCTTATTTTAAAAGATTTCTCACATACCATCTGGTTTGAGTGAGTCTCTTGATAATTTGGATTTACAATTGGAAACTGAAGGTGTGGCTTTTAATCGAGATTTAGGTTTATTAAAATTTTTCGCGTTTAAAAATACAATTGAAACCGGTGATAACCGATTTGATGCAGACGAAGTTTCACGGGTCAGCTAGTATATAATAATACATACATATAGAAAGAACTAAAGAAGTATTACTTCAGTCGTGTGGTCTAAAAAACACTAGTTTTTTAAAATTCCAAATAACAATGTACAATTCAAAATACAACGTACAAGTTAAAATTCACACCAATTTTTAAATTAAAATTAGTAATTGATTTAATTAAAGGAGAACTTCTTTAGGCTTCTTTTCATAAATGAAGATTTATTGAAAACGGTATACGGTACGTGTCATTTCCGAATGTAGACTTTATAAGGCAAATCGTACCTCTGTGTTACAACAGTAGGTGTAGATATAAAATTACCTAGTCCGGTATACAATATAATGTATATTAGGAATACCGAGTAAGTATATTCGATAAAAAATGCAAATTTCAGTTACAGAGAGAGTAAACCTCGCTGTCTCGCTCTCTCTACTTATATAATTATATATCACTTATATATCCGTATGTTAATAATTATTGTCAGTAGTAAATCATGGTAACCCTCGTCGGGCGTGTATCTATGGAGTCGGGACGCGTTGTGTATTGTATAACAATATTTGTGGGTGTCGGCACGAATCAATTCGTTAGCGACAATCACCGCTTTGCGAGAGGATTACATGGTTTTTGCTGATGTTCAATGATATTTTATAATTTTGTACGTATCTATCTATACAACAGCTGTAACATTCCTCGCTGAAGTTATATGACACATGAACGTGCTTGCTGTATATTTATAATATATAATAGCCGTACCCTCCACTCCGTCCAGGTGGAACCTAATGTAAAAAAACAGTGTCTAATAAATCCACTTACTTATCTACTTTTCTATCGTACTTAAGTCGCATCGCCATTAAAATTACAATAACTTTTGAAAAGTAAAACAATTTTAATGAAACCAAAATTAAATGTTACGCGAGGATATGTTTTGTGATGGTCTTGGTGAGGTTTTATAGTGAATTTAACAAACAGACAGACATTTCTAAAATTGATTCAAACGTATTTTATTACTCATAACAATTTTTTCCACAAAACTCTAAATAATACAGACACGTTAGATTTATATTTTTAGGTATTATATGTATAGATTAATTAAATATATTTAACAACATTAACGGAATGAATTATCAAGTCACCTGCGTTGTATGAGGAATCCCGGTACAATATTTAATGCTTTTAGATAGACCCATCGGTTTAGGCTGTATATTGTGTGTCAGTTAGTCTTAGGAAATCTGTATATTTATAGACTAATCGTATTTCTATCCTATTTTTTTTGTCATTAATGACCAATAAACATTTTTAGTAACTACATAGTTTCTTTTTTCTTGCCATTAACACCTATTTATACCTAACATTATTCATGCTTCACGCTCTTTACGTCATAATCTACAATGTTTATACAATACAAGCAGGCACGGCAGACGTTGTTCCGCTCTAAAAATGAAAAAAAAACTATGGCAAACTTATATCTAAACCTGCCTCATGAATCACTAATATTCCACACAACATTATCACGATAAACCACTATAACTACTGATGTAGGTAAATCGCATAAAAATCCATTTAGCAGTTGTTGAGTTTATCGCGAACAGACAGACAGATATAGCAGAGGACTTTGTTTTACACTATGTAAGGATTTATCACAGTTCTTACCAATTAGATAAAATAATCAAAAAACAGATAATAATATCTACATATTAATACCTAAAAACATGTTTATATCCCTTATTATGATCCATTATTGACCACTGAACGAACACTAATGACCAATCTTTGACTAAAGTAATGGTTACCTTGTTAAGTCAGAACAAGACAATTGACATCAGTTTTCAAATATTCCCTTTTATTTTATACATCTCTTATAATTTAGGAATTAGTTATGCAAGGACTAACAGATACCTGCCTTATTATATTACAATGTTATAATTCATGAATAATTTATTTCATAATACACTTATATTTACTGTTAGAAGATTGATATGATGATTGATTTTAAAGAAAATTATGCGTTTTAAAGAGACTGACATATGTGTAAGAGTTCCCGAGGGTGCAGCTGCCGCCTCAGTAATATGTTCAAATATTTATTTATACTGGCAAACATACCCCACACGGTAATAACACTGCACTTGACTCTATTACTAAGTACTTATGAATTTATTATAATATCAATATACAAAACGTTTCAAATTAAAGATATTAAGTAGGTACCTAAGTACTTATAATAACTCCGTAAATGTTAATTATTCAAAATAGTTGCGAGAATGATAAGCATATTCGGTTTGATTTCCTATTAGATAATATTCCAAGTATAGACCGAGAGACAAAAATATATATTGCCATTTAAAGTAATCTCGCCTAACATTTGTATAATAGTTGTGCCGTGCGGTCTCATTCAAGTTTAATTTTCGAGCGTATTGATATGGTAGCAAATTATGTTTTTTCAAGTTCAGTCCTATATATATATCTAACAAAACATTCATATTAGTTAAATATTTTTCAAGTAATAGATACGTATGGTAACAAACGGATAAATCGACAAATTTGGAAAGTATTTCTAGAAAGAAACATGGTAATACAGATTTAGTTTAATTTTTAACTATTTGTTAATTACTGTTAAGGCATAACCCGGTATAATTTATTAGTTCGTAAAGATAGACGTTCTAACAATATAGAAATACCATAACAATATAGAAATACCAACTTTAAAATCATATATGTTTTTTTTATATTATAGCGGACAAACGAATAGGCGGGTCACCTGATGGTAAGTGATCACCGCCGTCCATAGACACTAGCAACACCAGGGGAGTCGCAAGGGCGTTGCCAGCCTGTATTTGGGGGAGGGGAAGGGAGAGGAGGAAGAAGAGGAAGAGGGAAGGATGGAGATAGTCCTCCGGCACTCTCACTGACCGAACGAAACGCAACAATGCAAGCACTGTTACTTCACGTCGGTCTTCTGTGGGTCGGGTGATAGTACCACGGGCGAGCCGACCCATTCATGCTGAAACGGATAATAACTTCAGCGAGGCTCTACCACCTGTATGTTTGGAATTGTATATATGATATGTTTTTATACCTACATTCTTGTAAATAAGGAGACAGAACAGCAGTCGGAATCTAGTTGAATATAGAATGGAAGCAATCTGTATCAGTTTATTAAAAGGGTATTCGAAGCCGCCCGCATCCTGACGGGATGCACTCCGAGTGGACGCAGCCTGTGCACATGATTCAATTAGTTTCCAATAGATTTGATTGTTTTGTTTACTGATTAAGTGTTCCTATCATTTATTTCCACTGTTCGTCATACAACAAAATCGTTTTGATACAAGATTACATGCAGTAAAGGGTAAGTCTGTGAGAGTTGAAACGGCTAACTTGGCTTCCGCCAACCATATGTATCACGACTTTTATTTAAAAGAATCTAGGACATTACTCCATTTAATTTAATTGTTTATGAGCATTGTCATATACGTATATGTAATTTAATAGATATAAGTCAAACAAGTTTTACTTCCTCCGCGTGTACGTACTGATATACGCAATGTTTTTTCTTAGTTGATAGAATTTTATATAATATAATTACATTTGGGAACTATGTGAATGGTTTTATAAATAATTTTGATTACATTTGATTATGTATTAGTTAACAAGGTGCAGTGGCAGGGACGGTTGTGGTAGACGAGGTTACACGTAATGGAAGACGGAGGGAAAATCTACGAAAATATCCGGGGGCACAGAGATGCGACTCGGAAGAAGCCATGGGTTAAACGTAAATGAATATAGAGAGGTACACGGTCGTCAAACGTGATTATGTTTCCTATTTCTGTTCATGCAAAAACAATTGAATGCATTTTGACGAGTGTTTATAATAATTCTAGTATCAACCCTCGACTACGCTTACTTCAATATAGATTTGCTCTATCCTGCGGGAACAGTTTTTTTTTCGGGTTAATGGTAAAGCAAATTTTCATAACAATCGCTTGAGTAGCTAAGGCGTGAAAGTGTACAAACAAACTCACATAACATATCTATAAATAGTATAAAAAAAAGTAGTTCGTCAACTCTTTCTGTATATTCCGTTTTTAATACTCTACAAGTTTTGGCGTTTAAGTACAATGTCTTCTGATGTTAAATGCCATTTTTTTTATATCGTCAGACGTCATAGTTGTAAAATTCGTAGATTATTTAAAAAAAACTTAAAATCTTATCAAACCCCAAAATTTGGACTTTTTTTAATGTCATAAGTGGCAAACGAACAAGTGGGTCATCTGCTGTTAAGTGATCACCACCGTTCATGGACACTAACAACACCAGAGGAGTCGCAAGTGCGTTGCCACCCTTTAGGAGAAGGAAGAGGGAGGGATGGAGATAGTCCTCCGGCGCTCTCACTGACCGAACGAAACGCAACAATGCAAGCATTATTACTTCACGTCGGTTTTCTGTGAGAGGGTGGTACTCCCCGGACGAGCCGACCCATTCATGCTGAAACTAGTAATAGGTTCAGCGTGGCTCTACCACCATTCGTTCACAGTATATATGGAACTTTACTATAAAACCTAACACTAGGTAGATATTACTATATCGCGCTTTAATTTGACCTCCGATCGCGCCATCACTTAGCAAATTACGACATAACACGTTAGTATATTAACTGCCACTTTCAATGACAATATAATTTACAAGTAATCGATATAAAACGTGGAAGTTGTTAGGGGAAGTTCAGAGGATCGCGGCCGGAGCGTTAAGGATTGCCGCAAGCGATACCTACAGATACGCAAACACAAATATTTGCTCTCGGTAATCGCTTTGGGAATACATTGCTAATATCAAACTTGGAACTAATGAAAATGATACAGTTTAAATTTACATAACTGAACTTTCCGGGTACATATACCCTATCATATACCTACCTATCTACAAATAAATCAAGCGAATAAGATTACTTATTATTAATATAGAATAGTTGATATTCTGATAAATACTTCAACGTTTTTTTTTTACTGACTACGCCTAAGCTTGACGGGCCCTCGGTTTCACCGGACTAACGCCAGCGTTTAAAGCACTTCGCCGCTTAGTACCTAACAAGTTCAAAGGTGCAAGACTGCCCGAACCTTGGGCTGTTGCCCTGGATGCAACTTCGCTAATCTGTCTAAGCTAAACTAAGCTAGCTATTCATACATATAAGAATGTATACTTCAACGTTCCGAGCGGCAAGTTCAAAGAGGTACCCCATGAAAATGTACGCTAAATTTGTGAGAAATTATATTTGTGAATTAAGTAGAGGAAAGTGACCAAATATAGGTTAGTATCCTTAATATGGAATACCAGCATTTCTCTAAAACGGAAAATCACACACGCAATAAATAATGATTGTCTCTATCTTTCTATCCCCATTTGCGCGTACAAGTTGTAGCGTGTTAGTCAAATGAGCCCTTTCTCATTTTGACAGTGTATTGTTTTGTCGCTACCACATAACTTTGTGTCATATGTAAAAAAAAAAAAATCGTACAAAAAGTGCACATAGTATTGTTTTTCCAAGCTTCTAAATATCATTTAGATGTTCTTATTTAGGTTTTAGAGATGATGGATTGTATTACTTTTTAAAATATAAAAATATGAATGTTAGTTTGGAGTCGTTGGAAAATCCAAATATGGACGGATCACAATATCCAATTATAGACTATTCCATAATTAGCTCACATATGTATCAGCTGACTTGAAGATTTTCTTAATTACCTATACATTTTTCATGTTATTTCAGAATGGCGGGCATCAACTTAAAGACAAAACGAAAAGAATGGAATTCAGAAAATATGGCGGAAGCTATAAAATTACTAAGAGAGAATAAATGGGTTATTAAAGAGCTTCAAAACACTTTGATGTGCCATTATCTACCTTGTTTCGTTTATGCCAGAAAGACGAATGAAGAAATACCCAGAAGAAGTGTATTTTCTGTGGCATACTGGTTTCGAATGATACTTATGGGGAAACATGAATCAGATTTCTCACGTGTAGGTCCTGGGCATATAAAAATTGCATTGTTTTGGCCTAAATGTGATACCTGGATTTGTGATTTTTGCAAATAATTTGTGTTGCTTTCTATATTATACCAAAGTTTTAAGAGTCTCATATAAGTTGAGGTTAAGTTGAAGTTAAGTTTCGATAGCATCTTATAGTATTCCATATTTGTGGTACCTATTCCATATTTAAATAGCTACCTTCATCATTATTTAGTTTTTGAAAATTTTCTTACGTATAACATTCAATATAACCAACAATAGTTACAAAATAAAATGCAAATAAATGCTTGTTAATAATTACTGGAAAAAGTTTTTTATTTATAACATTTGTGCAAATTATGCGTAAAAACAAAATGGTATTCCATATTTGGTTTGTCAGAGTTTCCACTATGACAGGTCACTTTCCTCTACATAAATTAGAGCGACTCTTTATCGATAAAAACTTAAACCAACAGATATACAAACATACCTATTTATCACAATTATTCCTTAATTGTCAAGTATTTAAGATCTCCACAGCTGGGTTAGAATGTGGACACCTGTGTTTACATAAAAACTGCTCGATTCCTTAATAGAATTTCTAGAAATTAATTACCTTTATACTTTCATCAATAAGAGTATAAATGCATTAACGATCACTGTCAAAGTTAAAACAATGATCTCGCACGTGTTATTAAAAATAAATACAGCTGAATATAATAATTCCCTTTATTGAAGTCGGTCAAAATATACGTCATAATTGCTATCATATAGGACTTCCTACTACTACAGTACCGCTTCGTATTGCTACATACGACTGCTTCTATTAAATGTAACTGGTATTCACCTGTTATATAAACATGTACCGTGCAGACTACATAAGAGCATCAGAGTTCCATGTGTACGGAACGATTCCCGCTAAAGATCCACTATAAATTATTCAAGCACTGAGTACCTATACACCTCCTTTTCTAAAACACACGTCTCGTATAGCGACGTCTCCATCGAACATTCTATAAAACATTGCGCTTTCGTCCGCCACATACAGTTGTCCTTGTCTATGATCGCGGGGGGATATATGCGCGTCTCCCTCGCTCTCATTAGGTTAGTCGGTGAGGCATGTTTGCAGACGTTTGCCAGTCGCATTTGTGCGTGGAGGCATAGAGTACTTTTTGATTCAGAGATTGCGTCTATATTTACAAATATCATTGTAACATCAATTACTATTTATGCTAGTGTTTCATGCCGGTTTTATGATTAATTCATTTAAGATATTAATTAATTATCTATATGTTACATAAAAATACAAGATTGAAAGAATGAGCACTAATACGGGACAAGAAAAGTTCGTTCACGTTTGAGCCGAGTTTACGAAGCTAATTTATTCCTATTTTTGTACAAAATTATATTTATATGTTCAGAGGTAACCTGAGAACACTTAGATACCTACATTTTCTAAAGGTTAATAAAACAGTTCCCACTCATTTTAAAGCCTATGTGCTCAAATTTTTTTTTTTTTATCGTAGCACGGCACAGTGACTTTACTGTGCCTGATGATGAGCACAGTATAATATAAAAACAATGGCGACCACCGAGAGACACACTATCCCTCACCGGTCGCCGCTGTCATGCCGGCTTGCATAAATGTCTCTTCACGTTACGCTTGAAGGACCCCATATTATAGGAAGGAGAGAACACACTGGCCGGGAGATTGTTCCACAGCTTCACGGTACGGCAGAGATAAGAAGTTGCGAACTTTTTAGTTCGTGCCCAGATAGGATTTACCGTAAAACTATGGCTCCGGAGCCCAGCGCGCGTGGTTCGGGTATGAAAAGGAGAGGAAGGTATTAAATTGAATAGCTCTTCAGAACACTCGCCATGATACAGACGGTAGAACACGCTCAGTGAGGCAATGTCTCTGCGCAACTGAAGCGGCTCTATAAATTGTGTAATGTCTGAATCATTAACAATGCGGACACCCCGTCTCTGCAACCTGTCCAGGGCATCTAGTAGGTATTTGGCGGAACCGGCCCAGAGGTGCGAACAATACTCCACGCAAGGCCGAACTTGTGCCTTATAAAGGAACTTGTGCCTTATAAAGGAAATTATATCCATTTCATATGACTACCTAGGACGTAGTGTTTTTGTTGTTAATAAAAATGTTCTGACCACTTTATATGTTAAAAACAAATAAACAAAAGAGACATATACCCTCCCCCTCCCTCCTTCCCCACTCCCCCCTCCGCAAACACAGGGTGGCAACGCACTTGCGACTCTCCTGGTGTTGCAAGTGTCTATGGACGGTGGTGATCACTTAACATCACGTGACACACCTGTTCGTTTGCCACTTATGATATAAAAAAAACCATTTGTTAGATTATAAAATGATCGTTGCATAGTAATTTCACGCTTAGCGATGGTGTTCTATTGTTTAGTAGGTAGGTGTGGAACATTTGTTGGTACGACAATACTTACCTAAATGTTAAATGTGTTTATTGACTTGAGAGACATGCTGCAGGTTATAGTCTGTGAAATAATAGTGATAAAATAAAATATGTAATGTCACTGCTATATATAATTATATCACTTATAATAAGTTCAATTTCCTTGCCTAATTTTTAAGCATAATTTGCTAAATGACTCTTCGTTTTAAACATTCTTTTTGAATCTGTAAAACTGTACGTACCTATAGGATTGTTTGTAATAAACAATATAAAATATGAGAGTATATCGAGAAATGGTTCAGTCTACCATTGCAGTCTATGTAAGTGTTAGGTACCTATACTAATATTATAAAACTGCAGAGTTTGTTTGCTTGAACGCGCTAATCTCAGGAACTACTGTTCCGATTTGAAAACTTTTTTCAGTGTTAGATAAGCCAAAGGCTATGCTAAATGAACACGCTAAGAATCAATAGGAGTGGACCCAATGAAAATTGTTTCTAAATCGGGGTTAACGTACGTATTATTTTAACATATTTTCACCTTCTACGTAAACGAAGCCGCGAGTTAAAGTTAGCGTTAGCTCAAGGTAGCTATTCCACGTGGACGAAATCGCGGACAGAAGCCACTCAAAAATAAAAGTGACCACAATAAGGTTTAGCTCCTCGCAAGTTGCATATAAGTACACAGGCTGATTACGAAACGTGACAAATCATAAAAACTCAATCTGTTAAATCTGTAAATAAAAACAATATGTATGAAGACACCTACTAGTGGTGAACTGGAAGAAATGAACGCATGTCGTTAAGCGTATTTTTTTGACAAGTACTTTTTAAGTGTTTTCTGTCTATGAAGGAGCCCCACATTAGTTCAGTACGCGGATGCATTTCAAAGCGAGTGTTGCCCTCTGCCGGTAACGAGAGCACTCCCGTCCCTCCCGGTACTACCGACACTGTTTTAATTCATATCATGGAAAATTAAACTTGGTCTTGCATTCATTTCAATATATTTTGTGTTTATTATTCGACTTTAAGTCATGCTATGGTCGTCTATCGTATAGTCGTTTGACCGGTGGAATATGATTTCAATGTCCGCAGGTTCGAACCCCGGCATGTACAAACAAATTTTTCGGAATTCCCAACACTTACTAATTTAAATTGGTAACAGTATCGGCTGACGGTGAAGGAAAACATCGTGAGGAAACCTGAACCTGAGAAATGTTCTTGTAGTACTAGTGTATGTGGGAAAACATGGAATTGTGGATTTCTCAGTTTGAAATCTGCAATATGTTTTGGGCTGGCGTAGTGATTATTCTCATGTCTTTCTTCGGGAAGAAGCCTATGGCCCTGCAGTAGGCCTCGTACAGGCTGATGATGATGATGATTCGACTTTATTTAGTAAATCAAATACACAATATGTAAACGTTATTGAAAGGCTTTTTTACAAAGATTATTTTAATACTTTATATATTTTAGACGTTTCGTCAAAATCTCACATGATAATTAACTTCAGGAGAACACGTCCTTCTGTTATGAAACACCAAAATATAACTCTATACGATATAATATTTGGCAAACACTGTTAACATTATCTGTCTCAGTGGTAATAAAAAAACATACCGAAACTTGTATAATTTGCTTAAAGGTTGGCTTAAAATTATTTGCCATGCACGAGTCCCTCCGCAAGTAGGGTTACTACTTTCAGTCGTTTGGACTAACTGCATTATTCTAGTGGGATTGGTAAAACTGATAACATAGCACTTGTCATCTTTATTACCTCCGCGACTATCGAATTCCAATATCGGACACTATTCAAAATATTGCTACCGATATAAACATAATGTTTAACCATACGGATATTATATATAAGTGTGTGAGTTTGTGTGTTTGTTACACTTTCACTCCTAAAATATTCAAACGATCGTTACCTAATAGGGCTAAACGTAGTAGACTAGAAAAAGGACATGGGGAAAGTTCAGGTAGTTTTCATCGAGAAAAAATGTATTGTTCCCGAAAGATAAATCAAGTACACATTAACGCAAGAGAAGCTGCTAGCAAAAACTAGTTTAATTATAAACTGATCGAGTGATGTTTTTTTGTGTGAGTAAATAAATAGTTTTTAAAATGGCTATACAAGGTGAGAATGAAGCCGCCATAAAGGTAATAATCTCAATAAAAAATCCGAAGTATAATATTTAAGTAATAACAAGAGTTGGTCATATTTAAAACGATTTTAACATGATTAATAAAATCAACCACAAGGTAAAAAAGGTGCGGACCAAGAGTGCAGAAATAAAGAAAAAAAATAAGAGACAGTAGCTAAGTTCTAAGAACATAGTACGGGTAACCCTATATGCAAAAAAAATAATGTAGAGAGTCGAAAAGCGGCTTCAGGTCTGTCTCCGCAGACGTGTCGCCTCTACAGCCTTTCTCATGCAAATCTGCGAGTATCAGGCGTTGCGCCGCCCGCCCTCATTATACATTCGTTTGATTATAATAAACACAGGTTAGCAGTGTAAACGGGAACACGCCGAGAGTTTCTCACCGCTGCATTCAATTAGGTCGCAAATTGTAAGCCGTTTTATACAGCCGTTTTTATGTAGGTATTTTACATTCCACAGTTGAGCGTGGGCATTCCTTTCAAATGAATTGTGTGGGTTAGATTCACCGTGCTCCCTGTAGGTAAATGTCTTAATAAATAAGGCTATTTACAACTTAATAAGATCTAAATAAGAAATAATTGTATACAAAACAAGTCCGGTGGTCTAGTGGTTTGACCGGTGGAATATCAATCCGATGGCCGCAGGTTTGAACCCCGGTATATACCAATAAAATTTTCGGAATTCGCGTTCGCCATACATTTACTAATTCAAATAGGTAACACTATCGGCTATCGGCTGATGATGATGATGTTTGGGGGGTGTTCGATGTAATATGTATTCTGTAATACGAGTAGTTGCGGAAGTCACCGTTGTCTCGACACTCGATGTTCGCTTGCAAATACTGTGGTCGCTCGATAATATAAAGTTGGAGCATCGATCACAGGCGTCAATAGGTCACCAATTTTGGGGGTGTCTGATGTAAAAATAAAAGGAAAAAATAAAATGATAACTCATTTAATCTAAGTGTCGACGGAGTACGTATTTCGAACAGTTCAGAGGTAGCAACTGTTTTCAAGACTATTTCACTAATATACCTTCACAAATAACAATGAGTATAACATCATCAGTCCAGGGTGCCGCAGCTCTTTTTAAGAATATGAGTACACCTACAAATTCAAAATTTAAATTCTCATTTATTAGTGCAGGTGAAATAATAAGGACATTCAAACAATTAAATTTAAAACACACCGAAGACATATGGGGTATGTCGGTAATAGTAATACAGTCCTTAATTGTCACTATTTCACCACATTTGGCTAATATATTTAATCAGTGTATATCAAAAGGAACTTTCCCTAATCTAATGAAAGTAAGCAAAGTGGTTCCTTTGTTTAAATCAGGCTGCAGAAGTCTTGGAAATTATAGACCTCTTTCTGTACTTCCTTCGATAAGTAAAATTTTTGAAAAGATTATGCTTAAACAATTGGTAGAATATTTTACTGTGCAAAAGTTCCTGGATGGTCGACAGTTTGGTTTCACAAAATCGAAATCTACTACTGACACTGGTGCAACGCTCATAAATCATATATGGGCAGGCTGGGAGGATTCGCAGGATGCAATTGGTGTGTTCTGCGATTTGTCTAAGGCCTTCGATTACGTTGATCATAGTACGCTTATACTTAAATTAAAACACTACGGTATTTGTGGATCTTCTCTCGACCTTCTAGTCTCTTATTTAAAAGATCGCTGTCAGAAAGTTAACATACATGGGGTAACCTCTGCGGGATCGCTTGCTCGAATTGGTGTCCCGCAGGGCTCCATTTTAGGGCCGTTTTTGTTCTTAATATACATAAACGATCTACCGCTAGTGGTTAATAACTCTGCTGACATGGTGCTTTTTGCAGACGATACTTCTCTAATATTTAAAGTGAAAAGGATAGATTCAGAGGTTGGGCATCTGAATAATACTTTAAATGAAATTTGTCATTGGTTTGCATTAAATAACCTATTCCTAAATGCAAATAAAACGAAATGTATAAGATTTACTTTACCCAATGTTAGACAGATTGATAGTAGAATCAAGATCGAAGTTTAGTAGGGTTAGTTGACAATACCGTATTCTTGGGAATTGTACTTGATTCTAAATTACAATGGGGCCCTCACATTAAAAAACTGGCGAACAGATTAAGTTCCGCTGCATTCGCAATACGTAAGATTCGCCAGCTTACAGATATTGCCACTGCTAGGTTAGTTTACTTCGCTTACTTCCATAGCTTAATGTCTTATGGCATTCTGCTATGGGGTACGGCTGCTGAGGTAGACACGATATTTTTATTACAAAAACGGGCAGTTCGAGCAATATATAATATGGGACCTCGCGAATCATTAAAAACGAAATTCCAGGAATTCGGTATCTTAACTCTGCCCTCCCAATACATTCTTGATAATTTAATGTATGTCCGGAAAAACTTTGAAAAACTGAATTTAGTAAAAGACCGGCATAATCTAAATACTAGAAACTGTAATAAACTGGTGGTCCCATGTTTCAGACTTAGCAAAACCAGTAATAGTTTTTTAGGTAATAGTGTTAGGTTCTACAATAAAGTCCCAAAGCATGTTACCGATTTGCCGGACTGTAAATTTAAGCGCCATGTCAAACGGGTTTTAGTTTCAAAAGGATATTATAGAGTGGATCAGTATGTGAATGATAGTGATGTCTCGAATTGACTCCTCTCTGTGCATCCACTAAAAGCATTGTATGATGTATTGGAAATATATGTTAAAAAAATGTACCCGATCGAGTTTCTAGCCGGTTCTTCTCGATGACTGGGTTGTTTTCCGAACCGGTGGTAGACTTTGACGTTCGTAAGTGCCTTATTAGGGCCTAAACTGGATAAAGTATTTTTGATTTGATTTGATTAATCTTCTTCTATACATATAATAAAAATGAAGTGTCTGTATGTAATATCAAAATTTTTTTTTACTGATCGGGTACGAAAGTATACACGCAACTGGTAACAAAAATACAATTTTTAAAATTTTTGTCGATCTGTCTGTTTGTTTGTTCCGGGTAATCTCCGAAACGGCTAGACCGATTTTGACAGGAATTTCACGGGCATATAGTTGAATCTACAGCGGGTTACTTAGGCTACTCTAAATTAGACTAGCTACTAACCGCGGCTTCGTCCGCAATGCTATATCCAAAACGGTTTGACCTATTTTCACGGAACTTTAACCAACAGATAGCGAATATCATAACAAGTAATTAAGTTTATTTTAATTTAAACTAGCTGTTAACCGTGGCTGCGCCCACAGTACTATCTTCAAAACGGTTAGACCGATCTTCACGAAACTTGCATTGACACATAGTTGAACTTATAAAAAGTAATTCAAGCAATTTTAGTTTATACTAGCAGACAGTGGCTTCGCCCGCAACGCTTTCTACAAAACAGTTAGACCGATGTTCAAGGGACTTTCACTGGTAGATAGCGGACCTTATAGATAGTTATTTAATTTATTTTAATTTAGACTAGCTGTTACCCGCAGCTTTGTCTGCATGAAATTTAGCAAGATTTCAACTCGTTCTTTATTTTTAATTAAAGAAATAATTATCAGCTTATTGTTTACAATTCGACGTTATAATTATTAATAACTTTAATGATATAGAGGTCTTCCTAATAAGATTACGTAAAGAGTTCCATAATACAATTTCCTGCGGAACAGACAATCGTTTATTTTTTGTGTAGTCACAAAATCTTAATTATAATGGCAATATGTATTAAATGTAGTAAAAATCTTTATAATAATATTTTAAGTTATTGTTTCATTGGTTCCTTATACAGTTAAGGTTCCAAATATGTTGCTGATGACAAACCTCATTTGGCACGCTGTTAGTATTTATATGTCTAATGTACATGTTACATGTTAGTGTAAGTGGCGTGCGTGTCATACTTACAATTGCTTTTAAAGAGCGTTTCTATAATAGTACATAGTCTCACAATTTTATAATTCTTTAATATGAATTTAAAAAAAAACGTGCGGGTCTGCGGGTACAGCTATTATGTATGATAAAATCAAACATTGAATATGCAACCAAACTTTATTATTGAATTCACTGTGTCGAGAAAAAATTGTGTCCACGAATATGTCATCTTTTCCAAAAGGCTAGTTAGTGTGCACATACAGTATGGATGGCCAGCACGCAACAATGTACACAAAACGTAACAAATATCGAGTCATGGTGTAGGTAATATTGTGGAGCGTCAGCGCCTAATACCTACCGATAAGGCTTGTTGGCTGTTTTTAAATTTCATGAAGATAATTTTAGAAACTTAAATTAGTTTTATATAAATATAAAGTATATTTTAGTAAATCATTCATTCTGAAAAGCATTAATCTAGTAACATATAGGTATTGTTTCCACTTTCATACAAGTGACGTCGTGATCGTTGTTGATAACAGAGCTGTTTTCTTTACAAACTCATCGTACCCGTGGCATGTGAGTTAATTTTATATAAGGTGGGTATATTCATCCATTTAGAGGATTGCCATAAGTGGCATGTATTTGAATACACGTTACGTTAAACTATAATTATTAAAATTATTTCAATTATTAATTTAGAACCTTCGATCAACAATAACTAGATAAAGGGTCGGCGAAAAATACGTGTCGATAAATAAAAGCTCACTTGAAATGTGTGCCCTTATGTTGTTTAGTTTGTTTGAAACACAGCCAATGTAAGCCCGTTTCACTTGCCGCAATGTATTCAAAAGATGCAAAAATAATACCCGAAAAAACAATTTAACGTCCGGAGTATCTTACTTTCGCTAAATACCTGTTGAATAAGTTATATTTTAAGCTTTAAACTAACAAATATTATCAAATTTTGAACAAAATTACGGATTTTGAACCTGTAATACAAATGTTTGGCGTCGCCACGCACAAACACGCACAATAACGAAAAAACGTACTTTATACATTACGTGTTAAGTTCATGCTAAATTGCGTTTATGTTGTCTTTTCATTTGTGAGAGGAGTAGTTTATTGCTTTGCTCGTTTTATCGCGAGTATTAGATAATATTTTGAACATTTGTGACTTTATTTCTAGGTGTTATGGTTGCAATTAGGTTGAAATTAAAACTGTTTTTAAAACTTTTTTTCTCCCTTTCATAGTAAACAAATAGTTTCACATAAGTATATATTTACGCGGACAGGATTTAGCTTCTATTTTGCACGTGACCCTTTATCTAGTTATTGTTGATCGAAGTTTAGAACGAAATATAATTCAAATGTAATTTCTTATAATTAATTAAACCGTTGTTCCCCGCTCTATCTATAATTGTAGCTCTACTTTGTTACTACACTAAATAAGCTATAAATTTCTATGTTCTGCTCGCGACTTCATTTGCGTGGAATAGCTACTTTAGGCTAACGCTAACACGCAGCGCAAGTTCTCAAAAGGAAAAAAGAAACCTCGATCTCTAAACATTCCTCTTTGGTGCTCCGCTACCATTGTTCTTAGCGTGATGATATATAACCCATAGGCTTCTTTAATAAATGAGCTATGTAACACTGAAATATTTTTTCAAATCGGACCAGTAGATTAGCGCGTTCAAGCAAACTCTTTCGCTCTATAATATTAGTATAGATACATAGTGAATTCGCTTTACTCATTTCTAAGAAGTAGTTTTGTGTCAATTAGTGTTTTCAATGATGATTTGTATAATAGAATGTCTACATGAATAAGCTGCCAATGGCTGATATCGAGTTGTGATGCTGAATTAAGAGGTTAAGATGCTTTTTATAAATAAGTACCATGCATTCGGCTATGTGCATTTTCTTACCCTATAGTCCGGTGAAGCTGTTAATCTAGCTGCTAGATCAATAGCAATCATCACTTCGAGAAAAAAAAATTCTTAACGTGAAGAAGTGGGGTGTAACAAAGTTTTAAAAAAAAAGTTTTATTGTATTCTGTTATTTACACTTCTTATATCACCCGCAATTATTTTTTATCAAATATTTTCAATGTACAGACAAGGTGACTCTACAACTGTATATTGTCTATCTACATCGCAAGCCCACCTGTTTGTTTATGGTTCACATTAAACTATTATATTATACTATGTGTGCCCTCTACTACCTACACTTGTTACCTACACTTGGAATTTTATGTATAAAAACAGTGATTAGGTAATAAGATCATAAATAAATATGTGCATTAAAATTCAACGTTGACGATTTAACTGGCCTCACCCTTTGTGAACGATTTTATTTTCCGAAACGTGTGACACTATGTTTAGCATCCAGTCGTTGCTCAAACTGTGAATATATATATGATTTTCGGAACATAGTGTGGTACCCAATTTCATTTGATCGACATGCAACTCATTGATACTATGAGTTATTTTCTAATAAAACTTAAAGCCATCTAATTACTAAGTATCTACCTATCAAACATTTTACCGTTAACCAAACCACAATGCAATACAGTACGAAGGTCAAAGTTTTATAGCATAATTTAATAATTTACTCTTAACTTAATCAATCGAAAGAGTAACAAACTAAAATAATATTTGACATTAACCAATATCTGTCAGAAAAATTAAGAATAAAGTTGTTCCATAGCGATTTACAAGTCTTATTCAATCGGTAACTCAGCCATTCTAAAACTTATTGCTTACGATCATGTTCACTGTATAAAATAATTTTATGCAAAATATACCTACTTTAAAAACTATAAAATCACTTAAATCTACTAAAACGGCAAAGACTATCTATGAATAAGTTAGTTTGCCCCTCGGCTTCCGAATTAGCCACATTAGATTAAAATGGCTTACGCTGTTTTTAATTATGTTTTTTTAATTTCGCGACATTCGGCACTGACGTTTATGTACCCGTATGCTCGCAATAATACATTTATTTATATTGCAATGTGATACATTATATATGTATATAGTTTTTATCTACACTAATATTATAAAGAGGTAATAGATGCGCTTAATCTTTATCCTCCACCTACACAGGTATAACAGTTGCTATATTATAAGCTATCAAATATCTATTATCACTTAAAGTAGATGTGTGAATGTTAAGACCTTGCTACGTTAATAGCGTAGTCAGTTCGAGAAAAAAAAACTTAAAGTAGATCAAACTATCGTACCTATTAGCTATACTATAGTACCTACTATTCAGCTTAGTCAGATTTCAAAGTCCCCAGTTATCATAAATAGGTATCATATTAGTCCTTGTTTAAGAATTTATGTAGTTCTGGCATGGATAGCAGGACATAGTGGGATTCAGGATAATGAGGTTGTTCATCTTCTTGCTAAAGAAGTTATCGAGACTGGATATTTTGATCACTATAAAACCTATGTTTAAGATGTATTCTGTCCAAGCAAGACTGATTTCTTTCTATCAACCAGGTTGATAGGGTCAATGTATCCAACCAGGTTAAAGACAAATCAAATGCTTCAGGATATATTTTCAGGATAACATTCCGGGTAATCCATGGCTTTATAAGTTTCGTGACTGTTGCAAGCTTGCTGCGTCTACTATCTATAGACTGACAATCTATCTGTAGAGGTGTGCTCTCCAGTCCTTCTTGCAGAGCTCAGAATCAGGGACAACTCGATATGTGAATGTAGGTTGGATGAAGGCACTCTAGAACACATTTTTTTAATCGCCCCAATTTAGTATTGTATTATATTGTATAGTAACCTAACAATATACTAATTCCCTCTAATTTTAACAAACGTACAAGGGTGTGTATTTTCTCTTTTTATCAATATTATGGCAAATTTTATGTGTTTTAACAAAATTAAACTTTAATATAACATAATAACTAACACCAATTATTTTGTAAACATATATTTATTTAAGGCATGGCGTCTGTAAGTGTTGTTTTTGTTTATTTCAGTGGCCTAATCTGGAAGAACTAAATTATACAATAAAAATTTAATACTACCTATAAAGTGACTCTCCCGTGACTAGCTTGACACTGGTAGGTATATAGAATTCGTATTTATGAATATCCAATATTACAAAGTTGAAGTGGAAGTTTCTGATTTTGGGTGTTCGGGGTAATAGCTGGTATAACCTACTGATCCGATTTTGAAAATTCTTTCACTATTAGAATAGGTACACCTACATTAGATTACTTTCTCTTTTGGTAAATCTGTATTTTCAATAATTGATCACAATAAATGTAATTAAAATTATCAAAATTCTATCATATGGCGTGCGTTGTTCGAATATATAGGTTAGTTTGGAATCACAATTGGTAAGTGTCGCCGCTATAATCGGGTTCTAGGTTTTTAATACTTTTCGCGTTGGGAAATAAAATTGGAACCGGTAATAACCGATTTGGAGCAGACGAAGTTGCACGGGTCAGCTAGTCTATAATAAATGTTACTCCAGTGTATACATTATTATTAGGTATACCAAATTTTATGAAAATCGATTGTGTAGTTTCTGTGTGATGCGCTTACAAACAACCGATGTCATCGATTCTAAAGCCTATTTTTGTATTCTCCAATATTATTAATGTAGCCGACTCGTGCCCACTTCGTTGGGCGGTAATAGGCATTATCAAGCTACAAATTTTCTCTAGAACCCAATCATATATATCTCATAATTAAGGCAGCGTTCGTAAGAAACGTTTTCGTTCGACCATTTTTCTCAGACTCCCCAGATATTACCCCCTACAACCTCACAAACTTTACCTCTTTATAATATTAGTATAGATTATAGATAATATAATTACTTAATAGCTTCTGCCCGCGACTTCGCACGCTAAGACGCAGCGGAAGCTCTCAAAAGGAAAAAAAGGTCCGATTTTAAAACATTTTTCATTGTTGCTCCGCTCCTGTTGCCCTTAGCGTAGCGTGTTATATAGCCTATGACACTCACAAATAACGTGGCTTTCTATTGGTAAAAGAATTTTCAAAATCGGTTTAGTAGTTCCTAAGACTACTCCCTACAACGTAACAACTCACAAATTTTACCTCTTTATAATATTAGTATATAGATTATAGCCCCTGCCCGCGACTTCGTCCGCGTAGTAATAGTTACTACTCTGGGCTTACGCTGACACACATCAGAAGCTCTAAAAAAAATATCTCGATTTTGAAACGTTTTTCCTCTGTGCTCTGCTCCTATTGGGCTTAGCGTGATGATATACATATCTAGACTATAACCATTCTCGATGAATGAGCTATATAACACTGAAAGAATTATTCAAATCGGACCAGTAGTTCCTGAGATTACCCCTTAGGTACAACGTCACAAACTTTACCTCTTTATAATATTATTATTAGTATAGATTGATAACGCCTCTTTCGTGTTTATTATAAGTAAGGTATACAGGTACATATTTATATAAAATATATCCTATATGTTACTCTGATTTATAACTCAACGGACGTTCGAGTGTTACAGAAAGTCAAACATACTTTTGCTTTTATACATGGTTATATTAGATTTTAAAATATAACAATCATACATCTCACTGTATAACAATGTAGTTCAGTATGTATCAAGTCAAATTCAGTAGATACAGCGAAATGTGTTTAGATACCTACTACAGTATAGAGTATTTATAAAACGTTATTTCTTGCAGAATTACAGATACTATTCCAACCTCCCTTTTCATTATCTTAGTAGGGATACGTCAGAAATCTCTTCGTATATTATTATAGGTAGGTATTCGACGATGTGAATTTCGTAACAAAAATATAAAGATTAAATAAACAAATAATATTTATAGGAATCTAAACATAGACGAGATACCTATCCATAACTTGAGTTTCCTTTGAGGAACGAGCACAGCACTCGACACTAGTAATAAAACAAAAATAATGGTGCACTTATCATCATCGAGTCCGACAAACAGTGTAAGGAGTCAATTCAATTAAGTAAATCCTTTAATAAGCAAATAAGCAGAAGCGAGAGGTCGATGTTGACATCAAAGGCCCCTCGAGGCGGTGCGGCGGCACTCGCCGACCCTACGTGTCAGACGTCGTATAACACCGCTACTTGAAACCGATCACATCGTATTCCAACCCCATTATAACGAGTACACTCCTACAGCTGGCATATTATAATTCAATAAGATTTAAATAATAACAAAATAAACAGAGATGTATTTCGTTTATACTTTATAAATTTTAGCGTTTCACAACAATCTCATCTCATGTTAAATGACAATGTGGTGTAAGATGGTAAACAGCTAAGTCTAGGGGGGGCTGGCTCTCGAGTGCAAGGATTCGAACCCACGTCCTTCGACGCGGTGGCCGAACACGCAATCAACTAAGCCATCATCGTCTTCTTCTAATTGTTTTTTTAATATTATGGCGTTTTTTTATAATTTTGTTTTATGTTCTGAAGTATCATGCAGTCCAGACGTTGTTAGGTAGTAAGTACAGCCTACGTAAGACGAATCTCGAAAACTAGGTACCTATCGTAGTCCTGACAACCGACTTGAATCTTCTCTTGAGTCAGTGCCTGTTGCTAATTATACTCTTCGAACTGGAATACGGCACGAACACAGATGCTTTGCGATAGTCAAAATAGAATTTCGTCAGCAATGAAACCTTGCACAAATTCTAGCATTCTTTATATTACTATGTACCTATTAAAGGTAATTGAATTGTAATCAAATGAAGATATTAGTATTTTAGGACATCTGCTAAATGTACCTAATTTTAAAACACGCTGTTTAAAAGTGTAAGGAATCTAAATAACAGTAATTTCCACGACAAAACGGTTTCATTTCCGTAACGTAACGTAAAAATTTCGTTTACTAACGGTACTTTGTTTAAAGTTTAATTATTTATTAATTAAGGGGTGGGGTGTAAGGGGTGTCAAATAACATCTAAGACTTGCGACATCCAAGCCAACCTCACCTGCACGTGGTGCACCCTGCTGAATAACGAACGAGGCAATGGCGAAAGCGGGGTGGTAAGGTTTTACAGCCTGACTGGGTCGCAACCACCATGTATATGGCGAAAAAGCCCATCATAGTGATTCGTTTCTGCGGGTCGCGTTTCGGGATCAGCCTGTGCATATCCAGCTTTTCGCGGGCCGGCATGACAGCGGCGACCGGTGATGGATACTGTGTCACTCGGTGGTTGCCGCTGTTTTTGGATTGTTCTGTGCTTACCATCAGGCACAGTGCAGTCATTTTGCTGTGCTACTATTAACAAAAAAAATGAAATCTGTTAATTAAATACAATAAAGAAATAGAAAAAGTAATGAAATAAGAACCAACAAATAACTTTTTAAACTAAACACGTTTGAATTGATGTACTCCAGCTATACATATAAAGTAAGGCAAGGGAGTCTGCGATATCTACATCAGAGTAAGATTCACAAACTGATGGAATGGCTCTTTAGATCTCGTTACACCATTCCTATAATGGATCATACGATCTTATCACATTCCCGATACGCGATTGTTAAGGTTCCGTTATCAGTTTTTACGTCAATTAATTTTTAGATATCCAATTTGTCTTTCATAAAGACCAATACAATTTTTTTTAGGTAATAAGTGTTAGATTTTATAAAAAAAGTCCCAAAGCATATTACCGATTTGCCGGATAGTGAATTTAAGCACCATGTCAAGCAGGTTTTAATGTCTAATGGCTATTATGGGGTGGATCAATATGTGAACAACGGTGACGTCTCCAAATGGAGCCAATCTCTGTGCGCCCACCAAAACCGAATGTAATGTTTGTAAAAATATGTATACCTAATGAAAAGATAAACCAGATCGAGTTCCTTGCCAGTTCTTCTCGATGACTTGGTTGTTTTACGAACCGGTGGTAGATTTGACGTTCCTAAGCGCGTTCTGAGGGTCTAAAATCTGAATAAAGTATTTTTAATATTACTTATTGAGACGTGGAATTGATGCGAGTGCAGAAACAGACGAGTGACATGAATATTAGTTCACTTGCATGTAGAGATTAGAGAGGTCATGTTGAGAGACAAGAAGTCTTCACAACTTTTGTCATATAAATTATTCTGCACATGAAATTTTTTTTAAACAACGGTTCGTCCTTTATGGCTTCTAAAGCTTCTGTAATTAGTGAGTCGTACTTTTGGTTACTGAAATCATAGGTTTAGACACAGTATCAATAATTGCAGTTAAGGTGATTGACGCCTCGAAGCAGTTAAGTATCAAAAGTTCAAACTATTCAGCATTAATAACAACCGTGCTTACTTTAATAGGAATTAGTAAAGTAACTAAAACCTTATTCTAGAATACGACACGCTTCAATGTTGCACTAATATTTGTTTATGGAATAACTCTTATTCCAGTCGAATATAATAGAGACATATAGAGCGGTAGAGATATATTTGTCTATTCATAAGACACAGTATTTTTTTCTCTTTTTGTTAGTTTTCATATGAGTTTTTAGAGCAACAATTAGGTTCAGTATGTTATTTATCTTTTTGTTAGAATTTCCTAGTATTCGTATTATGTTAAATCTGTAGATATGTAAAATAGTTCGATATTTAGTTTTATTAATATTTAATTGATTGTTGGAGCATGGTTGTCTCTAAATATGATTGTATTTATATTCAATCAGAAAAGTGGTACTATTTTAATATCTTTACAAAAATATATTGTCATATGTTGACGACACATCAAAATAAATAATGTACAGTAAAGGTTCATAGTACCCGTTAGAGGACGTTAATATGTTGGGATAATGAAAATCAAGGATCTGAATGAGAACAGCGGAATAAAATAAATAAACAATTTTTTTTGTAATTTCTTTATTTTTCACCATTTATCGTAAAACTTTTCCTAGGGCAGACCGCGCGTCGCAGTCGCGCACCAATATTCCGCCTTGTGTATGTCGAGCGTCGCCGCCGGCTCGAGCCTAGTCGAGTTCCGTCTGTTCTGCAACTCTCTCTCGTACTCATCCTCACTCACTACACTTCGCATATCGCTCAGTCCGCACAATGGCTCAGTACGCAACGAGTCTAAACCGAACCTTACGGCACTCACTTAGAGATGGCGTTGTGAATATTTCAGTTATATACTCGTTGCGCTTACAATTATCCAAAAACAACAAGATACACAAAATCGTATTGAATAGCTTTTAATAACAAATGAACGTGCTTTTTATTATTACAAAATAAAGTATGATAATCCATCGTAAGTACATGCAAGCACCATCTGGCTGCAGTTTTACTGCCTGCCTCCTTTCCCTCGTTAGTTACAATACTTTCCGCGCTACGATCCAAAAGTTGCTTTGCAAATTTCATTGTATAAATTCTAGCGCAGACCCTTAACCTTTCCAGTCATATTGAAAATATATAAAAAAACATACAAAGGTCGTTCGTTATTACAGAGTATTACAAAAACATTTTATGTGTTCCCTGTTCTAGCCACACATTCTTTTTATCGTTGAATTTTACAAATTCAGTTTCGAATTATGCCAATGTTTTGAACATTTCCGATACCAACTAGTGACAAAAATTTATTAGAGAAAACAATTTGTATAATATATAAAATACTAATATAATAAAACCTATATGGAGTTAAACATCACACATCTTTGGATACAAAATCTCACGTGGCACCTCACCTACGAACATTTCAAGTAATTATTCGAAACAAAATCACAAATATTCACGTATGCTTTACCTATATATAGTAATTAAATATAGACGCACATAAAAAATATAATAAAGTAAATTTGAACTTAAAAAGTACGCAGGTGATGCGCCTAACGCGACCGCTCTCCCACTTCTGGTCATTTTTCATTTAAACTAGCTGTATCTCTATGTTCAGAAGTGGGTAGAGAATCGCGACACACCAAAGCAGTCTCAAATTCAAGCGACCGTGTTATACACGAATTGGAAAATTTTGAAAAAAATCCAAAAAATCATTTTATCCTCATCACATGAGCCATGTCAGTCCCACAGTTCCGTTCATTACGATATCCATTACCAACAACTCCTTTGCATATTGGGTGTCTGCTTCACCGAAATGTCCGAATCTAATCAAAGCCGAATCACCCCAATACGAGCACATCCCCCTCTTCATACACAACACCCAATATGCCGAAATCCGCTTAACCTAACACCCATATATATTGCAATCTAATTACATCTTAGCTCCATCCCCATCTACTGAACCGCGTCGGCCATGTTGCGCACGCGTCGTAACCTGACACGCAACTTGGCCCACGCATCGCAACCTATCTAGATAACCACTTTCGCTTGATAAACTATAGAACACAGTTTGTATCCATCGTCCCCGTCCCTTAAGAAAACCATTTATTTGGTGGCCGATATGTTCAAACGATAGATGTACAAATAAACCTCACGATTATGACTAACGATGAAATTAGTTATAAAGGCACGGAACAAAATCGAACTCCGCCCAGCGTATGTGGCCTCCTCACCGAAACGGAAATACAACATTTGAACAACAATCAGCCACCGTATATTGATACTATACATAACATATTTAAGATAGCCATAATATTTCAAAATTGCTGTATCGTTTAATCTACAAATCATTATCCATTATTTAATTTTTTAATACAAACTACAATCGAATGGCAGTACTTATTCATTTCCACCTTCGCTGTGATACATCTGCTATCGCGCGTGACCTGATCGAGACAGTCGATTTCTATCCGCGGTTAGCCTTCTCGAACGATCTCGAACGACGGTGGCTCCTTAACCTTACCTACTCGTATAACCCGACGACTTCAACAACGATCGAAGACCCGAGCCCTTCTAAAATAACCGAGTCACTTATCACTTACGTTACACTGAAAACGAGTCACTAATCCTCTCTTCAACGCTCGTCACACACATTTAACAAGTGGAAAGCGTTTCATCAGGTTTCGACCCTGCTGCACAGATTACTATCGGTTGCCTGAAAGGCTTTTTTTGTGTCGGAAATCCCACGAGGATTTTATAACTTGGACGTGGATACTAAATGTTAATACATGTCAATCGAGTACGGACACTATTACCAATACGACGCTGAATATGTTATGGCACGTCCCAAGCACTCTACTAGGTCTGATTGTTGTATGTTAGCCTTAAGAACAACAATATTTAATGGTTTTACATTAGGAAAAAAAATTAACTCCATCTTATTCCAAATACGCGTTTACATTCAAATAACAATGATTATATAGTTCCCACATACCGCAGTCAGAGTCTAGTAAATTCCTTTAGATAGCAAAAATTTATATCACTTCTCATGTGATCCCTTCAACCATTTACTCTAACGCGATACTCGATTATCATTCCAGCTGTAAATTAGATAGCGTTATGCTGAGAGCTAATTTACACCGAAGCCTCGTCCTCCGTTTTCCGTCATTCACAATTATCAAACAGACTGATAAGCAATTAGGCTTCCAATGATTCATGTGTGCACACAAAAGACACCGAATATTACGCATGGTAACCTATTAATTAGTCGATAAAATCAGCACTGTACGAACTCCAAGATGAACAATACACTCCTACGAGCGAACGAACGCCTGTCAAATCGCTATAATGTTTTAAACAAAAATTACAATAAAGTATCGCCATCTTTGATATGCCAACTATGATCCTGTTTTGTGTGACCGCTCATCGCAAACCTCCACAGTATATGGTCAACCACAATAATCCGTACTATTACAATTTTTAATATTTCTTTATTTTCAGGTACTGTTGTATTTGCTTATATGTAAATAAAATATTTTTCTTGAGGTTACATTGCGTAGTAGTGGTTGATTGGTGTTACATTATGACTCGAGAAGTCGTCGTCCGACTTCGTAAACGACCTCTCCAGTGAAACTTCCAACAACGATTCTATTGCAATGTATTCGGGAACAATTTAAAACAACGAAATGATGTCACTATATAGTACCTACTTTAGAGAGTTCCACATTTGCCGACAGGGCATCTCGTACAAGTCTAGTGAAAAGCTATTAAGGGATACGTCTAAAGACCATTGGCCTTATCGTGTAAATGTGAAAACGCCCTCTTTTTGTGGTGCGGCGGAAGCTGCGACGGCAGAAGCTCGCTAACATCCATGCAATATTAAACGTAACGTACAGATAAATTATCTTTTAGCAAAACATCAATTAATATCAGAAATATAATTAAAACTAACGTACTATTATAACTCTCTGATTATTATTATTTATTTTATTATTAAGTTTCGCATATTGAATGGTTGCGTAACTATATAGTGAGCTATTTAAAAGTTCGCGAGCGGGAGGCGGCGCAGGCGGCGACCCCGGCGTTGACACAATCGACTATACAATAATGAAATTGTTATTCTATATTTCTTAGACCGGATAAATACTTCTCTATTCACTGTTAAATAGATTATTGGAAAATAATAGTAACTGAGACGATATATTAGACAGGAGTGTGTAGCGCGCGCGGTGCAACCCGAATAATCAATATACCAATATAATTGACTATTACTTCATATTGTACACTTGATCGACGTATCTATTATGGACGAAGCGCACATCAAAATTTTCAATACTCACTATTTTATGTAATATTAATGCGTTAACCAACAAAGAATTAGAACCAGTAGTCACGAAAATTATTATCGGAGAGTGAAATTAATAGTGTACATAAATGAAAGCTAAGTGCCAAGATTTAAATGTATACGTAGGAAACAGTGATGTGATTACGGGAAAAGTGCGTGTGAGACGCGAGTAAGAATAATGCAGGCGAGGCACTCTCGGTTTGTGAGGGAAGGAGGGCGAGGGGCGCTGTGAAGGGGACGAGCCACACGAACTATCACAGGGGGCAGCACACGAGCACTCGGCAAGTCGCGGACGCCACTCAGACTGCGATCGAACCGACGGCCGGTAATTCACTAATTGCGACTATTTCGATGTACATTTTATATTCACTAAAACTATATTTTAATATAAAATCATTGATAAAAAAGTTGAATTAATATTTATTAAGAAAAAGTAGAGGAAGGTGAAATGGTCCTTCGAGCCGAACCAGGTTAAAACCAGCCGCCGGACAGACCACGTGGAGATATCGCGAGACGAGGAGACACCCACTAAAGTGTGCTACTGTCTATTGCCGACGTAATAAACCCACGCGATAACTTGCTTCCAAATATTATTATCTATTTTTATTATATCTTTTATTTAGGTAATATATCTTCATTATAGCTTTATTATATAGACTGACGGCCATGGAATATAATCTTTTAAATTTAATCTTAATATAAATCTCTGTAACTCTTAAAAGTCTATGAACGTAAAATTACATTTTGTACCATACAGTTATTGTTTTAAAATTAAGCCTCAAACCGCGGAGAATCGAACGGACGTAACAGTTGAAATACTAAACCGTAATTCAGATAACACACGAAAATCAGGACGTGAAAGAAAGGGTAAAAAAGTATCCACAAAGGCATGAAACGATCGTTACGTTTCCCCGCGAGCCTTCAATATATGACGAGCGATACTGATCTCCGGAGTAACGTCGAGCGGCTCGTCCGACAGCCCCCAGCCCCCGACCCTCAGCCACCACCCGTCTCACTCCGCCCTCGGCTCTCGACTGAACAGAATCTATCCATAATCGGGTCCTACTAGACACATACTACTAAATATCAGAATTCACGTTCCAATCGACTGCCGAGTCATATAACATATATAATGAACTATCCTAAAATACTTATAATAAAACCGAGCCGCCTCCGCTTTCTGTAATATTTCTCTTATATTATTATTGGTAATGAGATAGGATTCTTTAAAATATTTTTTCTCTATTTAACATTTTATCGGACGTCAGCAACTTATGCCACACTATGTTATGGTACCCAGAGGTAAATGTATTGTAAATTATCCTAAACGAAAATCACGGTTTAGACTATATGTGTATGTTATTTCAAAGGATATATGTAGTCATAAACGCGGAACTATATATGAAAATGTGAAAAATACACTAAGTTTATCTATTTTTTTTAATCACAGGCGTTTCTATAGATCTCGTAGGATTAAAATAATCTTCATACCAGAGAGATCTCTAGAATTGACCCACGATACTTACATCTATTAACTCCGGACTCGACTGTAGAGTGAATTTTTAATAACTCTTACAAATCCCGAATAAGAGCTACACCAGAAATACTTCATAATACAGTTACGAGTGGAGTTGAATATATATCATTAGTCTAGACACATATAGATTACGACATTGAAGTTATGATTGGTTTTCTGTTATATATTACGTTGTTGACATATAACACTATTTGACAGACAAATTGAACAGCAGTCTCTGTTGTCCACATTTATAATAACATTAGGGAAAAAGCTTGGATCACACTTATTAACTATCAATCTATATCAACTAATATAGCTGCTATTACAAATTCACGTGTATATACGTTATAGAAGCCGCGCAAAAAGATCGCTCCCATACGCAAATAACTTTGTAAGTAAATAAAAATATATTAGTACCATTTTTTTCTTTACACACAATGTAATTTTCGTATGGCATTAAGAAAAAAAAGTCAATAGTTGTGGCTTATCTAATGTTATGTTACCACGTTCGAAAGTAAAATTATATCATCTATATATGTATCAGAAAACAAAAGATATATATATATATATATATCTAAATTTTATATATTCGTAATAAAGCTGTGTTTCTAAAATATTATGAATGAGTTTGAACGAAAGGAAAAAGCATGCGGAACTTAATTTAAATAAAACATACTGTTGATAGCGACCTGGTAGAAATCATTCAGAACAAATTCGATACTTACAAATGGCAGGTTGTGGCTTTTATGTAACAGTTATTTCATATTTTACTTATGACTTATGATTGAAAACAATACAAAATCAAAGAATACTTCAACAACCAAATAAGTTCCACAAATGAATTTCACAATTGGAACCACAAATAGATTGAAATGTAGACTTTGCGATTGTCAAAGATGACTGTTTGTTTCGAAATATTCGTAACAAATTGAAGAAAAAATAACGAATATGCAACACGTTTACAGCGCGTTGTCGCCCGGATTAGCCATCAATAAAAGGTGAAATAAATCCAAGGTGATGTACCAATAATCATAATAAAAATTATAATGAAAACAAAATAAAAATGCATAAATACATTCAGTAAAGTAAGTGGAAGGCACGTCTGACGCCTGGTGTAGTGCTGAACTTAAGCTACTGCGTCCTGCGCACACATATACGTACATATATACACAAGCATACGTCACGACACGCGCACACATGCACACACGATGTACTTTCCCTAGGATTGTTGTTATACTCGCATGCGATGCTTATATTGTATTTTTAATTAATCATTTAAAACAATTATCTAACACGTGTTATTTTTTTAAAGTACTAACAAAGTAACCGTTCGGAATCCCTAGACTGGGAGTTATGATTGGTTTGCTAAAGAGTTATAAAAAAAGATTATATCAACAATCCGTAAGAAAGTGTCAACACACAGGGTGCTTACACAACCAACCTTAACCTAACCCCTCGGTCGGATCGACCGCAGCCCGCACATCGCGCCACCGCAACGCCACAGCAACGCAATA
The DNA here is from genome assembly GCA_015888305.1 of Antheraea pernyi. NCBI lineage: Eukaryota > Metazoa > Arthropoda > Insecta > Lepidoptera > Saturniidae > Antheraea > Antheraea pernyi. Next base: position 632,588 of record MU159019.1, read on the forward strand.
GCGACGCAACGGCGACGCGATCGCAAAGCAACGCGCTACTAGGCGGATACAGATTTTATATAAAATCAAACGAACATTTCTAACGACTTCATCAAATGGCAAATGAATATAATAATTTTGATAAGCTTCCTACACCTTGAATAACGAGTTTAATAATAATTGTATCGGACACGTTGAAATAAATAATGGGAGTAAAGTGAACTAAAAAAAATAAAAGCGTTGAGAGGACAATCAAAAGAAGAATGAAGGATATGACCATAACGGAATACTATCCTATTCAATAAGATCATAAACCAGGAACATCTGAGAACTCTGTTCACCTATGACTCCTAAATGGGGTAAATCTGTATGTCGTTACGATGTTTACTGGTTAATTTGTTATTAATAAACATAATTTGCCATTTGATATATGATGACCGATTTAGAATTTTAATAACCCACATTGGCACATGAATACAATATAAAACTACAAATTTATGTACACACGAGCTGCGGCCGAGTCCGTCGCATACGTAATAACTTTATAATTTTCCGGTTTGTACGCCTACGAGTATATCACAGCAGTGCGTCACTTAGCTAATGATTCGAGAATCCCGCTCTGACCTGATCTCCCGATGCACGAAAGTTATGAGACAGTAGAGATCACGTAAAAATGGTTATTTCGAGCCCTGTAAACACCCGGTGCCTTAATATAATACAGGGTTTTGATTGCGTTGTTTTGAAATCATCCCGAGTTTAGTCACGCAAAGGCACGCTCGGCGGCACGACGCAACGAGGCAGGGAGTGCAAGCGTCACACGGAGCGTATACTACTTTACTTACTTTTTGTTAATTTAATATAAACAATATTATTTTTGCATTACGCCCGAATAAAAACTACATTATGTATAGAAATTCAATCATAGCAATTGATCATTTGATTTTGTGTAGAACTTCATTTTATTTCGAGTGTTTCGCCACATCTCATGATTTCTTTTCTTTGGACTACGTAGTTAAATTGAATACTATAAGACTGTTTTGACAGGTGTAGCCGGCACTTTTTATGTAAAAATTAAAAGAAACTTGTATAACAGGGGATGATTTCGAAACAATGCGTCGTTCCCGCACACAGCCGTGCCTCTCCCCTCTCAAATTGTAAACAGCAAAAACGTTAAATAATTCATAATAAAAAAAAGAGAAAAACACATACATACACCTACAAACTAAATAAGTGGCATTTCAACTTCCATTTTCATAGATGTATCATATTCCAATAGGGAAAGCCGAGTTAATATATATTATTTTTAATTTTTTTTTTGTATATTTTTCAGAGTTATTTCTGCCTAAAAATATCGACATTGGATAACGAAAAAAATATGATTCACCAATCGCATTTTATGACATGTTATCATAATCCTATTGCCGAAAGCACTAGCCGACACCGCACGACGCGTCCCGCGAGCTCCACAACAACATGTACACGCGAAAATAAGACAAAACGTTGATAAAATAAAGCTCAAAGCCGTATGTAGACCGCGGAGTGAATGCGCTCGCGACGGTTTCGATACATCTTCAAAGGCCACGAAAACATTAATTAAATTTAATTTCAATGACTCCAACGAAATTCATATAATAATACATATCATATTTAGTTTAAAGAACCGCTTACAGTAGTATGGCTCTATACTACATCAATTACTTTGCAGTGCACGCGGAGTACCCGGACAACGGGCTCATTCAAGTATTACGTAGGTACGGATGGAGGATTGATTTGCTTATTTTTGATGACGTAGAGGATGGGGAGGTCTAGATGGTGATTACGTCAGCAATATTTATTTATTTAACCAGGTCAGATTTAAAAATACTTATATGTTTACGTAAGTATAGGGGAGGGGGGATGTAAGAGCTTTGCTTACTTTTACTGAACAGGGCGAGGGGAGCGGACAAAAGTTACAAAAACTCTGCCCACGTAATACTTGAACGGCCCCAAACCTCTAAGAATGTTCGAGAATTAACAATTACATCGATACATTCGCCGGATTAATTATATCCATGTATATATCTTTTATAACTTTTGGATATACGAATTGATTGTGATTTCAGTATATCAGTTCATCGCACATTCTCATATCAGCTGAACTAGAGTTGTAGAGCGAGCTACACCAAAACGATAAAGTCGATAATTAAACATTTCACATCGACTACACTAGTTATAAAATCGTCTTATTTATAATATTATTAAGATTGTATTTCTTTTTTTTTAACTCCCTACGTCAAATGTCAATTTACAAAGGAAACTTAATTATTTCGACGTTAGTAACTGCCGATATCGATACGTCAATGAGAAATGTAAAATGTTAATTTAGAATGACAGCGCCAGTGGATCTGTCTGTCTGTCTGTGTGTTTGCAGACGCGGACCCCACGACCCCTCACTAACCCAGTACCCGTGTATCCGATAACGAACTGCATGTACCAGACTATGGCATGCGCGTGCGCAGCTCCGGGAACAACGAAAACCTATTTATCACAATATCTTAAAACCTATTCGTCACGGTGAGTTACAATTTTGAAAAGGAATGTCCGGATGTCGTGGTAACGTCATTACATACATATTATTATATACTATATACATAAAAGCATGTTTTTAACTGAAAAAAAACACAGTAACGTCGTGAAGAGCGACCACAAACTTGTCTAAAAAGTATTTTTTCCACGAGTTATTTACTAAGATAACGTAGATGCTTTCAAAGAGTTCACGTCACGATTGAATTTTAAAAAACACCAATCGATATCTTGGTTTTGGAACAAGAAAAAAAGGAGAGTTCCATCTAAACGCAATTATTCAATAAATATGTTATCCAACACCGTTACTCATACGTATCAAAGTATTAACATTCTAATAATTAAAGATCTACACTTGTCTCAAAGTACCGAGACATCATGCCCAAATATAAAATTGTTAATTTCGCTAAAAACGAATCGAAAAGCAAGTAAAAAATAATTTATACAAAAAAACTGTTTCGAATAATGTGAACACTTTGAAAATCATCTCGGGCATAACGTATGTACTTATATATAAGTATAGTGTTTACATGTTATCGAGTACCGGCAGTATCCTCGAGCACTAGCTACACGTTGATACAGGCCGGTCTAGAAACTGTAAACCATCTATATTATATACGTTTGTGGTGTGTCGGTATATGTGCTTGTTAATCGGGAGTTTGTCGGCGAATTCAGTAGAAAGGTAATCTGCTTTCGAATCAAATCCGGTTCGTCGCGTTGCTCGTGAAAGTGTCCTGGAAATGTCAAAATACACTATTTACTAAAACATACTTAAAGATTTTTGGAACTATCGCAAAGTACGGACTTGGCGGATGGGACGAAAAATTATACGTATGCTATTGGCTGTGCACACTTATACGTGCGCGTTTATTGATTCAAGGCAGCCAATAAGTTCAAGGCAGCCAATAAGTTCAAGGCAACCAATAAGTTCAAGGCAGCCAATAAGTTCAAGGCAACCAATAAGTTCAAGGCAGCCAATAAGTTCAAGGCAACCAATAAGTTCAAGGCAGCCAATAAGTTCAAGGCAACAAATAAGTTCAAGGCAGCAAATAAGTTCAAGGCAACCAATAAGTTCAAGGCAGCCAATAAGTTCAAGGCAACCAATAAGTTCAAGGCAGCCAAGTACACGGCATACGCGTTAGCCGTTTGGGTAGCGTATTGTGTGTACTTGTGTACTTATAATTATGTAGCTACCGAGAATGTCATCCTCTTTGGCAGGCTGGCTGAAACTTTTGTAAATATTATAAATAGAATGTCGTTCAAACAATTGAACAAATAAATGTAATGTCTCGTGTCTCTATATATACCTATTATGATCAGTTTAATAAACAGTCTATATTACGCACTCCGAGTTTTATCATTACGCTGTCCGTGTCAGTCTCGAATATTTTAGTAGTGAGCGAAGCTCCTACAATTATATTTATTTTTAACAAGCCACGAGCTGCGTAACCCCTTTGCTAATTGTTAGTAAACTCTTTAGTTAATATACTTTCAATAATGGCCAATGTGAATATGGCTTAGAAGATAATAAGAATGACGCCAGATAAGTGTCAGATTTAAAGTGCAAGAATATATGTATAATTTATTTTTAACCTAAATTTATTATATTATACTGCGAATCTCTTATATTTTATAGCCAATTGATTGAGAGACTGTTGAGTGATATACAATAAAACGTTTATTTTCACAACTCGAAAAAATATATTAATTACGAAATTTCCTGTGTGCAAATTAGCAGCATTTTCTTAATTATAACCTCAAATTGTGATAATTATGAGTGTGCGAATATTCGAACCAACGAATTATTCGATAGCGTACAAACCAAACAATTCGATTCGCGATGAACATTCGAACTATTTGAACAATTTGAACTGTTCCAACTATTCGAATTATTCAAATAATTTAAATTAAGCGCATAATTCAAACTAGTTTAATGATTTTAACTATAACTAGTTGTATTCATTAAATTATAAAAAAAAATATATAAGAAGTTAATTCAATAGATTCGTTTGTCAGTTAAGGGAATTTTAATTAAACTAGTTTGAAAATTTATAATAAACTAGCTTCTGCTCGCGACTTCGTCTACGTGGAATAATGACTTTGGGCTAACTAACACGCAGCGAAAGCTCTCAAAAGGAAAAAAAGAAAAAAATTGAAACATTCTTCATTAGTGCTTCGCTCCTATTGGTCTTAGTGAGAGATAGGTGGTAGAGCCACGCTGAAGCTATTACTGGTTTCAGCATGAATGGGTCGGATCGTCCGGGGCACTACCTCCCGACACACAGACACACCGACGCGAGGTAACAGTGCTTGCATTGTTGCGCTTCGTTCGGTCAGTTAGAGCGCCGGATACCCAACTCCCCTCCCCCTCCCCACTCCTCCTCCCAAACACAGGCTGGCAACGCACTTGCGACTCTTCTGGTGTTGCAAGTGTCTATGGACGGTGGTGATCACTTAACATCAGGTGACCTACCTGTTCGTTTGCCTCCTATGATATAAAAAAAAGATATATAGCTTATAGCCTTCCTCGTTAAATGAGCTATCTAACATTAAAAGAATTTTCAAATCGGAGCGGAACCTTACATATTTCCATACAGACTTTTATTCCCTATTCCCTATTGTTTACACCCTTGTGTGTAAAAAATAAATTCCAAGGTTAGCTCTAAAGATGTCGATACTTCCATACAACTTTCCATCCGTTGAAAGGGGTTTCAACCCTTTTTTCGCATTAAAAAGTAGCCTATGTCCTTTCTCAGGCTCTAGACTGTGTATCAAATTTCATTTAAATCAGTTCAGTAGTTTTAGCGTGAAAGCGCGACAGACAGACAGAGTTACTTTTTCATTTATAATACTGGTAAGGATAAGGAAATTCACTGCTTATCTTATAAAATTATATAATTTAAGTTTTTATGCAAAAAATAATTGGGAAATGTTGTATATTCCTCTATAAGGATTAGTTTAATATCTGGAACTATTCGTTTTGTTAGAATTATTCGAAGGGTTCAAATATTCAAATCGAGCATCATGATTTGATTCGAGCATGAGCATGTGCGAGTAGCACACCCCTAGTGATAATGCTTTCCCTATTATTTATGTAAACGATTAAAAAAATATTGTTTTTCTAAACATGTATCTTCTACAATTGAGCTCATACTGGAAGGTCCAAGACTGGCTGGAAGGACGTGAAATACGAATTCACGACTCCAGTGATGTTAATAATTATATAATGTATTAATTTCATTTTGAGAAGTGTTTAAAAATATTCAAATGTAATGATGAATGCGATGGCTACTCACTATGTCTGTGGAGGAGGGCAGCGGCTGCGAGCTGCCGGCCCTGCCCCCCGCGCCCCCCACCGCCCCCATGAGCGCCTCCCTGCGACACCAATACACACAGTTTTATTCGTTATATGCCAATTTCCTGTATATAAAAATCTATTGTAAATCTTCTTTCACTTTTTTTAAATACTAGCCGCTGCCCGCGACTTCGTTCGCGTGGAATAGTTACTTTGGGCTAACGCTAACACGCAGCGGAAGCACTCAAGAGGAAAAATAACCCCATTTTGAAATATTCTTCACTGGTGCCGAGCTCCTCTTGGTCTGGCGTGATGATATATAGCCTATAACCGTCCTCGGTAAATGAGCTATATAACACTGAAATAATTTTTCAAATCGGACCCGTAGCTCCTGAGATTACCCCCTACAACGTCCCAAACTCACAACTTCACAAACTTTACCTCTTTATAATATGATGATGATGATGAGTTGACACTTAAAGTAATTAGATCACAGTTCATGTAATATTTTTTTTTAATATACAAATATATTTCGACTAGTGGAATAGATAGCACTGGAGCCTTTGATATAAGACAAAATGATAAATATAAAAAAAAACATATTAGCTGTAATTGCGTTTTAACCTAAATAGTGCCAATATTTTTATTTTTTGTATACTCAGTTGTTTATTCTATTGGTGAATTCCTGTTACCTTCGATGATTTATAAAATTAACTGTGACCAAATAATGGTATTAAATGCTAAAACCAGATAAGTGATGGATGTTGAATGTTTTGTTTTCTATGTAAGAGTGGTATCGAGTGAGGCAGAGATGTGGTGAAGACGATGAATATGGTGAAGGCGGTGAATGTTGTGAAATCGGAGTAAGCGGTGAATGTGGTGAAAGCAGAGTAGACGGTGAATGTGGTGAAAATGGTGAAGGCGTGAATGTGTTGAAGATGATGAAAGTGGTGAATGCGGTGAATGTGAGGAAGGCGGTGAAAGTGGTGAAAATGTCGAGGGTGGTGGAAGCAGACCTGGTGGGAGTCGTGCTGGTGGTGGGCGCGGCACATCTTGTCGCAGTAGTCGGCGAGGATGTCGCGGAAGCGGCTCCAGCACTTCTCGGGGACGGTGATGGCGGTGCGGAAGTTGCTCTTCACCTGTCCGCCCACAACGAACTAATATCACGTATTTTATTAACCACACCTTCCATATCAACAGACATACACACCTTCGCATTCTCAATATTATAACATACTCTATCACGCACGCTATTAACTGTTATACATCAAGAAATGTGCTATTTGACAACAAAACAGGCACCTAAGGAAATTTACGTTCCAAGGTCGATCTCAGTTAATAATAAAAAATTGAATGTAATACTAGATATTGAGTATACTCATAATCGTATAAATTAATATGCGCGAATTGAAGTCTGTATGTCACTTTTGTTTTCTTCCTTGAACGTTCTCTGCACAGTTGAACGACTCACACTTGGCCACTGAGACATAAAAGTTTTCAAAATCCTTTCTTCAAGTAGGGCAATAATTTTACCGCCTCTGATCGCTTTAATCCTCATATCATAAAGTGATATGTAACATGTAAACAAGAAGATTAAATTGTTTACTTTGCAGTCAATATCAATCATACCATCTTAGGTTTCAACATCTTCAAACTTTGTTCATATAAAATATGAAGACCATAAAAAAACCTTATGGACGAAAAACTTTAACTTCGTTCTCAGAGTATAAAAGCTAGTAATGTTAAAAAGAATTAAATATGTACATGTACGTACTATGAACGACTAGTATTGAACTTAGCTCGTTTTTAAATGTAACGATCTAACTTGTTATCCATTGTGTGGATTCAACACAACAACTTGTAATAATAACGATTTTTAATAACCATGGAACTGTTGCATACAAGTAATTAGTCGCGAAAGTTTTATACTATATTTACCTCACTGACTTTCATGTAGATGCCGCGGTTGTTCTGCCCGATGTCGAAGTAGAAGTTCTTGTTGTCGACGCGAAGGTGCCGCCCCTCCGGCAACTCGCCCTTGAAACTGAAATCAACATTCATTCGCACATTTTTTAAATAAATAAAACAAAACATCGCATTTATCAGTGTGTATACGCGGAAAAAGTGAAACTTCTTGGACATAAATGTATTACATTATAGTATACAACGTGTCACAAAATTCAATGTTAAGCGGACACCGAAAGGTGGACCTTTTTACTACTCGAGAAAAAAAATATCAATTTTTATTTTATTTTCATTACCTAAAAATGCGAAATCCTTAAAAAATAGGACACCCTTATTATATATTTAAGTACAATTTTACAACAATTTTTTTTGTGTTTATTTTTGTATATTGTTATACTATCAACTATTTTTGTGTATCCATCACAGCAATTAAAAAGCCCAGAAAGTTGTTTTTTTCTTATGTTGTAAGATTTTGACGTTCAGTTCAGTTTTATGGTGTGTAATATAATAATTTACGCTAGAAAATAGAAGCGGTACTCTGAAATGGCCAAATGTTTTATATGTAAAGCTAGTGATCGTGTAAGAAGGTAAGTGTGTAGGCAGGCGAGTGTGTAGGCAGGCGAGTGTGTAGGGAGGGGAGTGTGTAGGCAGGCGAGTGAGTAAGCTAGTGATCGTGTAAGAAGGTAAGTGTGTAGGCAGGCGAGTGTGTAGGCAGGCGAGTGTGTAGGCAGGTGAGTGTGTAGGCAGGCGAGTGAGTAGGCAGGCGAGTGTGCAGGCAGGCGAGTGTGTAGGCAGGCGAATGTGTAGGCAAGCGAGTGCGTAGGCAGGCGAGTGTGTAGGCAGGCGACTCACCCGCCGTCGTCGCTGCCGAAGTCGTCGAGCAGGTCGGTGAGCGCGTCGCGGAACTCGATCATGCCCTGCGCCGGCAGCGCGACCTGGCTGCGCGGGCCGCCGCGCGTTATCGTCTGCGACACGCGCAGGAACCGGCCGCGCGAGTTCTCCTTCAGGTCCAGGTAGTACCGCCGGTTGTCCTGCCGCACGCATACACAACACCTCATCTCACGAGAACATTCCATTCCCTTGTACATTTCTTTCATCAATCCTACATACTTATTACAAAAATTTTTACATACGTATAGAATACTTGCTTTACAAAAGTTTGGGCACTTTCGTATTAAATGCACCGTGCTCGCCGAACGTTCGACATTTTGCTCTTTTATCTCGGTTTGGTTAGCTAGGTTAGACGTGCGAGCGCGTTGCATTTAATACGAAAGTACCCAAACTTTTTTAAAACAAGTATTCAATACGTATGTAAAAATTTTTGTAATAACCCGGTACTCGTTTTATTCAAAGTAGACATGTCTTTAAAATAAAATTATAAAAACCTATATGTATATACTCCAAATACATCATCAACATATCGAACAAATATATTAATGACTAGCTGTGCTCGCGACTCCGTCCGCGTGGAACCTAATGTACAAAAAAACAGTGACTAATAAAATCATCCGAATATATTAAGTACAGTTACTTATCCACTTTCCTCTCGTACTTAAGTCGCATCTTTGTTAAAATTACAATAACTTTTGATAGACCGAACCGATTTTAATGAAGGTTTTATCATGAACGCAGTACTTTAGCAGTGATGCTTGTTCCAAACAAACAAACAAGACTGTTACGAACCAAAACCTTCTTGTATTTTGAATATAGAACTAGGAATATTTATATACATTGTTTTACATCATACATCATTACATCAGTTAACATTTAAAAATAAAATGTGTTTTATTTCACAGACATTTCTAAAAATGATTGATACATATTTTATTACTTATTCCCAGACACGTGCAACAACTTTTTTCACAAAAATCTAAAAAGTACAGACACATTACATTTACATTCTTATTGTTTGTATAGATATATAGATACAACGGCTAATTGACTAAACGTTCATATACATTAAAAAGCACAGTTAGCCAAATCACCTTATCACGATCAATATACTAATACTATTGACCATTTCAACATGTTGATTTGTGATTTCAAATATACAGTAACTTTTAAGTATAAATATTAAATTTAATTTGCTTAATTACACTTGGTTATAATATATTTACAGATATATCAACGATAAACACTTTGATAACGTTTAAGTTTGTCAAAATCACATGATACGGCAGTTACAAATACTAACACAATTATCGCGAAACCAAACCATTTCGTTATTGACATAACATAAGTTATTGAAGCGTTATTGACGACCCTTGAATAAATATATTACAACTACTTATTATTTAAATTAATACTACGCGATTACGCGAATCCTAAGCGCTTGATTGAAAAAAGATAATTAAAATCCAAACGCGCGAATACTATCGTCTTTGCAATCAATAATTTCACGAATGGTTGAATAGGACGGGAGTTTAGTTCAAGTGAAATTACCTTAACTAGTGTTGCCCAAAATTTCTTGCAGTCTTGGTCTTGTTCTAGCGTTTTTGCAAGACCAATACCAAGACCAAGACCGCCGAATTTTAACAAGACCAATACCAAGACTAACCCCTGCAAGACTTGCACAATACAAGACTGGGCCTGCAAGACTCTTGCAGTGTTGCAGCTAAGTTAAATTTAAACATTATTGAGTATTTGGTTTCAATACCGATATCGATACATGTGCTCTAGTGCCGATATCGCACTCAGGATCCTTTCTGTCTAGCAATAAGCAATTTAAAGTAATGAATTTAAATACAAAGAAATGTATTCATGTCTCAAAGACTACAATAGTTGATTTAGCAAAGTTTAAAACTAACACAATATATCCAGTATAGTCACTATTTATGTTATGCGGTATTTCAATTCACAAGCGTTCGGTGGGCGATTGTTTATTTGACAATGTACTGACAAAGACGCCGCTTTATTGATAGACTGTGCGACAAATGTATCACAAGATTGACTATAGTGTAAACTAATATTATAAATGGGAGTATGAGTTTCTTTGTTTGGTACGCTTTCACGCTTTAATTACTTAACTGATCATCATAAAATTTTGTCTACACGTGAGGACTATAGAAAAGGTTACAGCATATCTTTACTATTGTCGAGGGATAAGTCAAGTCTATTTTAAGGCGAGCGAAGTCGCGAGCAAAAGCTATTAATAATACACATAATTATTGTACCTTTCAATTGAAGCTGTTAAGACCTTGCTTGGTCAATAGCGTAGTCAGTTTAAATAAAAACCTTTCAATTGAACTGTACAAACATTTACTATGTAGCAAGTAGGTACATAAATGAAACAACAGCATAAGTTTAATTTAACAATAAATATAAGTTAATTTTATCAGAAGTGAAAATCTTAACGAATATTATAAAAGGGCATGTGAGTTCGTTTGTTTGTTACGCTTTCACGTCGTAACGGCCTTAACCGATCATGAAATGTTGTCTACATGTTGCACGAAATTTAGAAAGAGACATAAAGTATCGTAAATCGAAAATGATCGAAAATCGATTTAGAATGATTTGAACGATACCCAAATCATAAAAGCTAAAAAAGTAAATAACGGACACTGTAATGCCTTTGTAATAGGCTCAAAATGTACTCATCTGTAGTCTCGTTCTAAGGTCTAACCTAATGCTTTTAATAAATAGAAATAGGCTTACAAATAATTGCAAGACCTGCAAGGTTCTTGCAGCAAGACCAAGACCAAGACTTAGAGCGCAATACCAAGACCAAGACCACGTGTATTGATGCAAAACCAAGACAAAGACTAAGCCAAATCTCGTCTTGGGCAACACTAACCTTAACCATCATCTCTGACTTGAGCTTGCCGTCGTCGGGTACGTTGTCGGGATTGGGCGGTCCCAGCGACGAGTAGTAATCGCTGAAGCTGGAGAGGTGGTCGCGGAACTCTGCAGCTGTTGACATCGCCAGGAATATCTGACTACGACGTCCGTCCGCACCGATCTGCATCACATATACTTCTTACACACACTTACCTTCCCAATACATTCTTGATAATTTATCGTATGCCCGCAAAAAACTTTGAAAGGCTGGATTTTGTAAAGGAATAGCTTGATGTAAATACTAGAAACTGTAACAAACTGGTCGTCCCCTGTTTCAGACTCAGTAAAACCAGTAATAGTTTTCTAGATAATAATAATGTTAGATTTTACAACAAAGTTCCAATATTATCGATTTACCGGCCTGTAAGTTTATAGCACCATGTCAAGCGGGTTTTGGTGTCAAAAGGCTATTATAGAGTGGATTAATATGTAAACGATGGTGATGTCTGGAATTGACTCCTCTCTATGCATCTACTTATTAGGGTCTACATTGAATAAAGTATTTTTGATTTTGATCCCTAATAGCTTTCTGAGCGTACTTGCTTTTAGGTTGGATGGCCTCTTTGTCAACCACTAGACTACTAAACTAGACTACATGTACGTCGGGGCGTATACGCAGTGAATTAAGTAAATACTTATGTAATACAGTTAATAATACTAACACTAGTTTAAGAATTTGTATATTTACCATTTCATGTAATATGGATACACTATAATTTGAGATAAAGTTTTATTTTTATTTATAGCTTTTTATATTTTTAATTCTTTAATATTTATGTATTAAACTAACACACTGTAAAAATAAATTAATGTTATTTGCAATAGAAAATAGTTTTTTTCTTTGTGAAAGTATTTAGACTAGGTATATCAATACTAAATAACTTTACGTCTATTCATAGATTTTAATATATAGAAGAAATGTGTAATATTTCTACATATTTTAGGAGCATTTTTTACTTTAGATAAGGATGATTTTCTCACATTTTAATCTATTTTTGCTTTAAGAAAATTACGACATATTTGCCGAAGTCTCCTTTCCCTCCCAAATGAGATTTAGTGGAATTCGGCTTGACCCCCCTCCCCCTAAACCCCTTACGTAATTATTGAGCGCCCCCTTATATGTTTTGTAACATCAAACACAAAGCCACGCGGGGCATACAGTGAAATTATCTGTCAAGTGACTCGTTGCTATAGACATTTCAGGATCAGCCGGCGTGCAGCACTAGTGCTAACAGTACAAAAACCTTACCTCTTACCTTACCTTACCTCTGTCAAAAACCTCTATCTGACATGATTAAAAACACTAAATGTAATACAGATTAGGTTTTTATAAATAACATAGAAAATATGAAAATCTTAATGATAAGTTATGTAAAAGTGGACTTATGTAAGATTTGATAACTCGACACATGGCACGCATAGACAGCCACAGCGAACGGCAGTTTATCACAGCTGATTATGATAAAAATCACCCTCCTTCGTCGATATCATTTGATTATACTGTCGTAATAACACGTGAAAGTTCATGAGCCATGGGTATATTCATACAGGATTATTAACTCTCGATTTCTGCTCAGAACAATATGTAAGTTGTGAAATAAAAGGCGGTTACTTTTCCATATCATTGTATATCTTTGTTTGTATTTAGAAAAAAAAATCTTGTCTATTTACGAGTTGATAACGTATCGTATTGAGACGTTAATGTTAATAATGGTTTGGCTACATCACTACCACTACTAACCTATCACTATTTTTTTAGCTTAGTGATAGCAATTGAGTATAGTACACCAGCGCATGTGACGTATAACAGGAAACCTTTCACAAATAGTAATGAATAAATTTATATTGCACACACTGTTCACACTACACCGGTTAATACAGCGACGACACAATAATAAGAGCCCTGCATTCAAATCTAATACATTTGTGAAAGACCAGGGATACCGTGGATCCAAAACACAACCTAGAACTAACAAACCAAAACACACGATAATGTAAATAACGACAGTAATTCAATAAAGTATTTTAAATATGATATAGGATATATGAATAGTATAGCAAAAAGAATTCTGCAGAATGAAAAATTGCCCGATTCATTTTTTCATTTTGAATATATAGCAGATGCCTAAGAAATAAAAATTATGAATAGTGACTGAATACTGACCTCTGCTACTTTTATGAATCTGCCACGTCTGTTCTGTTTCACGTCGAGATAAAATCTCTTCGACTGTATCTGCAGCATTTTCGTAGCCAACTCCTGTTCCTGAGGCTGTTGACCTGCAACACGACGGATGTAATTCTATGAGGAATTCATAACATTCATCGGGGAGTTTTTGGCGGGATCTTGGAATGTCATGTAGTGGTTTCTATATTTTATTTATAATTTTATGTTATTTGGTTCTATATTGTGTAATATTGGTGGTGTTTTACATAATATAGTTTGGTTATTGTGCACAAGTGATATTTTTTTGCCCTATACTTCGCTTATGTAATGAAAGACACGCTGCAATATTGTAATGACCAAATTGAACTAAATTTCCGAACGGAAAATGGCGTTTTTTATACTTCGAGATTTAGGTGAAAGTCCAAAGTGCATACAATCTCTATCTATGATGTATGCCTTTTGTCCGACAACATGATACATCTGCAAAGTTATATTAATGCACTCCATCAATCATGTCAACGATTTGGCCTTGTTGTCAATATCTCCAAGACCCAAATGCTTAAACAACCATCAAGAGGTTGAAGAGGGACTACGTCTAGATGGAAAATTACTAGAAGAAGTACCGTAGTTTAGGTATTTGGGTAGTAGTATCAGAAATTACAACACTCTCGCCACGGAGATACCATGCAAACTTCGGACGACTTAAAGCTCGCGCCTGGAACAAAGATCAGTGTATACAAAGCATTCATTTTACCTGTCCTTTTGTACGGAGCAGCGACATGGTGTACTTACAGAACCTTTATTAAAAAACTTGACATTTTCCACTTAAGACGTCTTAGATCAATTTTGAAACTAAAATGGCTGAACCACATATCTAACACCTAAATCCTGCGTCGATCCGGAGTTTTTGGCATCGAAGCACTATTTATGCAATATCAGCTAAGGTGGTGTGGACACATGCTTCGCGTGAATGACCGTCGCTTGCCAAAAGCAGTCTTTTACTCGGAGATGGCAAAGGGCTAACGGAAGCATGGTGGTCAGTATCTGCGTTATAAGGATGTGTTCAAAAGACACTTGAACGCTTGCATTATTGATTATACGTGTTGGGAGGATCTGGCTTTACAACGGTCTTCTTGGCGCTCTACTATCTTTAAAAGTGTTGCAATGTTTGAGGACAACCGATTGCAAATAATTGACGAAAAACGCCAAGTATTAAAAGATAGACCGAAGCCTTCTTACGCGTATACATACAATCAGAATGGCCAGCTCTACTGCTCTTTATGTGATCAGGTTTTCAAGAGCAAGTTTGGTTTCGCGAGTCACATTAGGCCCACGATCGAAAGAAATGAAACGCTTTAGAGTCGCCGTCGTCGAAATCAATGATCTACTAGACAAATAAATAGGTTGCCAAAAATAAAATAATATAAAAAATAAATAAACATTAATCGGGCTGGAAGCAGATAAACTATCACTATAAACTGCAAGTTATTACAAAATCTGGTGATAACATAATATTTTAGAAAGCATTTAATTATATACTTATAATCTGGACTATCTGGAATTAATTCCGTCAATATTATAGCACTTGTAAGGGATTTACACGATATCGTTAAACCATTGACCCTGGCTCTTAAACGCTATAGAAAGCAATAAAAACTATAATGATTCGTACTTAGCATTATTTTATTTAGAAATCTTCTCTATACATATAATTCATATTTAGAATCTTTCTAAGTAATTGTGTAATTAAAACAAGATAAGGAGCGTTGTTCATAAATATTGTAATGAATACCTTCATAATTATAATATATATAATATATTATATTAACAAAAGCAACTAACCCAGAGATAAAATTCTACTATTTCGCCCATCCCTAGCAGCTGTCGGAAATTTTACCCGCTTGCAACGCACACAAAAACCGAGAATGCACGCAACCCGCTTGGAAAAATAAGGAAAACGATAAATATTATAAAAAAATACTTCATCCGTCTAGAAATCGACTTGATGTACCTACGTCGGACAGCGTACGCCACGCAACGTGCAACCGTCAGACCTCGTTGCACTTCCAATTCCTTACACCATCACGATATCTATATGTATATTATTACATTAATTAGCTAAATCCAATTGTAATCGTTTATATAACATGTTTAATTTTTTTAAGATCTCCAGTTTTTTTTATACACCGACAACGAAGTTCTAATTTTCCGTTCATAAAGTTTTAGTTTTTTTTTTTATCTTCATATTTTAAATGTGCAAAATTCGAAGATCTTGAATAATTACGTAACATATAAGGAACCGCTAAAATTGGATTTAGCACATTTTGAAATGTTACAACTCATATATATCTACGTGTTGCTAAAAATCTTCAAAAAATTGTACTCATGTAAAGCATCCAATAGACAAAGTACATAGTATAGAAGCGATGTATCAGAATTAGGATTGGTAAAATATTGGTAAAACTGATAAAATAGCAACTATCATTCCAGTTTTCTAAAATAAAGACATAATACGGATGAGATCTGGCGCCATGACAACGAACCGTACGCCCACGAACATGACAATCGATACAGACTAGCAATTATTAGATATTGTTATTTTTATTCACGTATAACATAAAAATTATTTGTCTGTCCAAGGATTCTCTAACTTTACAAGAGGCGCGGCGTTCAGTAAAAAGTGAGAATAAGTATGTTACGGTATCTTTATAGCTATTATTTTCCGATGTGTAATTTTTTAGAATAAAGCCCTTGAAATACCTTTTTCTAAGTGAACATTCCCTTCCCAAAGAACTCTTCAACGAGAGTAGCTAAAAATTCTAGCTATAAGAGTTATACTAGTATCGCTTCCAAATGTTTTTCTTAAAAAAAACTATAAAGTACAGACAGTTTTGATTTACACTCTTGTTATAAGTATACAAGATGTGCGCGGAACGCAACAAGGCATATAACTGCGTACGTATATACTGTATAATACAGAATCAGATTTATATATTATAGGCATATCTAATTAGGGAGTGGCTCACGGCCCGATAAATACAGTCTACTCGCTACAATGTACATACTACCGGATGTAATGAGGTTAGGAAAATTAAATTAAAAGAAGGCGAGCAAACCAGTAGTAAAATGATTGTGTACAGAAAAAGGTAGGCTATTGTGTAGTAAGTACCCCCAATTAGGTATGATTTGTTCTTGGAATATATCGTTAGTGTTGTCTACTTGTACCAAAATAAAATAAGGAATAAGGTAGATTATTTTACGTTGAAATGTATATTATATTAGTATTTTATTTGCGTAATAATAATACACAAACTTTAAATGTGACTGTGTTTGGTTAATCGGTATGAAATATTATAGCTCTGATTTACTATACTAATGAAAATGAACGTCTATGTAAGTAGAGTATATAGAAATGTAAACTTTTCGCAATTTAATTTTGTCAATGAGTATTTGTTAGTTGGTTAGCGCAATGAAGCTTCTGGTAGTATTATTCTTCCATGGGAAACACAATAGCATGGTGCTAGCATATTTCGTTATACCCTCCTGGCTACTTACAGCAAGTTGAAAATCGATTGCCAAACATCTATAGATAGGGACCGTGATATATAAGAAGATTTTTTGTATTTTCTGACTAACCCCTCCCCCTGGTAAGCAAAAGTAAGCAATGCTCTTACCCCTCTCCCATGTTTACGAAAACATTTATATATTTTTAAATCAGTACTGGTTAAATAAATAAATATTGCTGACGTAATCACCGCCGAAACCCCACCCATTCCCTATGTCATAAAAAATAAGCAAATCAAGGACCCCCCAAACCCGCATCAGTACTTACGTCTAACTTGAATAACCCGACATGAGCAAGTTCCTAACACCACAAGTCTTAAGCCACGTCATCACAATAGGTGAGATTAAGTCCTTTACGATGCAATATAAAAGTTAATGCATTAATCTGTGTTCAATCTCACAATTATACAACAATACGAGTGTTATAAGTTGGTAACACTCACCGGAGTCAAAGTTGTTCCCGGCCGCGTCCATGCCTTGACCATATTCTGAAAAACACAAAATTCATTATGAGACTACATACTTGAACACAAACTAATATGATTACTATAACAAAAACTTTCCTTTACGTATACACACTCATATATAACTAGATATGTGAGTAGGGTTACCACTCGTTAGTAGCTCCTCTAACTTGTCGGAATTTCGCAAGCATCAGCAGGTAGCTGATTTCACTAGTTAGGGAGTTATAATCTTAATAATTAGATTCTTTTATATAACAACGTGGATGTTTAATGCTTATGTAAACACAGTACAGTTCAAGAATAACGGCGACCATTGAGAGGTAAATTATAAAGGTAGAACCATCGCCGGTCGCCCCCTATCCTGACGGTTTGCGTAAAGCTCTCTCCATAGTCTTCTTAATTTTTTTAAATTATAGAACAGTAATAATACACGTTACTAAATAGATGGAAACTGTAATATTCGTAAGGTAGTAGCAGCTTATGCATGTAAATTGCTGCTAACTGTTGGTGTATATACTGAAACCCGCAAGCTCTGCAACGTGCTGTGATTCGACACACAACTGGGACATCTCGTTTATCATTTCGTTCTTTGACAGTACTGTGGTTACTTTTACATTCATGCAGGTTGTTTTATCCGAAACTTCTGTTTTTAAATTTCAGAAATCTATGTTTTTTATGTGTGGACTTACGTGAAGAATTCGGTTGGATATTTATACTTATTTTTTAAATGAAATACTCGCCATTATTGTTGTATTAAATTATATTGTGCACTACGCTTTATATATAATTGTCATGCTAAAGAGAGCGGAATATAGGTTAAATTTTTATTTAATCCGAACTTGAACTATCTAGTTCGGTATGTACAATAAATAAAATAGTATACAATATGAGAACTTAATATAAAACATAGCGTATAACCATCTGAATGTAGTTGTGAAACAATTACACAAAGAAGAATTATATCCTAAAAATATACAAACACAAAACATTAGTGTCATAGTGTAGATAAGAAAATAAATTTTCATTGTAATGTAACTTATTAATTTTTTTCTTTCTTATCATCATTAATATTTGTTTATAACGTTATGATACAATATAAAACTACTTTACTTCCATATAACTTTATAAATAATCCTGTTAACACGCGTTAATGATCATTATAAATTTAGATATACACAGTATCGCTTATAAATTATTCTTAACATTCTCTAAGCGCGAGAATAAACTCCACTTACTACTATGGTATATGAAATCATCAACTAAATGGACCAAACTTAAATGTTACCAACATGGACATATGTTTAAACATAAATAATTAAATATTTGGTTACACAGTACATAGAAGTTCAAAGACTCTCTCTCCCTTTGTAATATATTTAAACAACCAAAAGGAGTAATTTTCTAAGTCATGCGATTTAAGGTTAGCGGAGGTCGTTGACTCTTGGAGCGGTTGTATCATCCGCCACGTCACTATGAAACTGCGCGAATCTCGGCCTCATTTATAGCTACGTGTCTCATTCCCAGGTTCATGAACAAGCCCTAGACAAATTTCTTCTATAAATTGTGTCATTTTTTACGCTTAGACAGTCGTCCCCAGTTTACGATGCAGATCCTCCGCACGAAATCATTTAGTATTACTATAAATAAGATATTTTTAAAATCTCGCTGAAAATGTATTTTCCGAGAATTAAAATGTATAATAAACATAATTGAGACAAAAAATTGTATTGAAATAAATAGTCGAAGGAGATATCATAATTGTTTTGAAATGTTACCAAATTTACTGAAGGCTCTGTGACCTAACTCGGAGCAATAGCGATAGGTTTGATACACTGCACTGGCTACAATGTTATTAACGCCATCTATCTGAAATTTCCGAACTATATTCATTGTATAATTTTCATATAAAAAATGCAACACCGTTTCAAAAACAAAATTCAGTGGGTTCAACCAAAATTTCAAAGTTCAGCGTTTACGGCTATCCTTAGAGAATTAATGTATTATCTTGAGGTGTTCATGACTCATAACCACTTATACTTTTATCATACATATGGCAGTAGAGTATTTAAATGTATTTTTTAAGAAAATAATTAAAAAAACAGCAATTAAATGTATTCGGATAGTAATCGTTACCTACACTTCTTTAAACAACATCTGTTTAACTTATATAACTTATATTTTAATTACAAAGAAACTGGCAACTTAATGTGTTGAGGGTAAAAATATTTATATAGTTATTTTATATTTAATTGTTGAGAATGTCACGCCAAATTAATTTCCAATAAGGTCGCTGCTTGTACCTAATATGAATAATATTATGGAAAAATAACAAAAAACATTAACTTGCGTATTTAAGGTTTTTTGTAACCCTCATGTAAATCACGCAAGTGTCGGAGAATATTAAATATGCTAACATTACAAACACAAATTAATTTTTCTATAGTATTATATATGTTAGGTTGAATACAATGAAAACTGAAATAAAACAGCATAACAAAGGAGATCCCAATGAGTCTTTACAGTAACCATGCCCTCTTGTGTTATTTCACTCCGTATTTTATAACGTTGGTGGTGTTTTACGTAATATAATTCGTTTTTTTTTTCGTCCTGATTACTCTATTGACCTAGCAAGGTATTAACAGCTTCACCGGACTACGAAATATAATTAGGTTATTGTGCACAAGTGAACTGGATGGGAGATAATACCACAGAGCATGTATTCTAAAATGCCATAAAAATTCCATGTAAAGTTCTAACAAAGGAGCCCCCATCTTCTTAGTACATTGTAATGATTACAAGAACACTCGTAATATTAATACCCACTCGACAATGGCAGTAATAATCTAGAAGATTGATCGCCAGAAATATAATGAAAAGAAAAACACCATTTGAGGTAAAAAAAATTAGGTATCACTTAGGCTGAATTATTACTCTTAAAAATGACATAATCCTTCCTTATAAATTACACATATATTTGCCGCTATGAAGTTAAATATTCGAGGATATTAGACCAACATTTAAAACTTCAACAGTCCATTGATTTTAGCAAGTCACAATTTTCCTTAGAATATTGTTTAAAACGACATACAAATATCGATTAGGAACATAATATAGCGTTAGTGTATTAATTAATTCACCCTTTTTTTACGTTTCTACTTTTTTTAAATACTACTATCAACCGATCGTTTTTTTTATTATTATTGTAGCCCGGCAAAGCGACTGCACTATGCCTGATGGTAATCAAAGTATAATACAAAAACAATGACGACCACATAGAGACAAACTACCCACCGCTGTCATGCCGGCCTGCGCAAATGTCTCTTGACCTTACACTTGAAGAGATCGTAATTTCATTCCTTTCCTAAATAGTTATTTATCTTACCTAATTTTCGTTTTATAATTCTGTGTTAGATGGATTTTTCTCTAATAATTATGAAATACACACCCTTAGTGTGACTAAATTGTTTAATTTTATACAAGGGCTTGTTTATAAAACCACTGAAGCTCGATTTTTTTTTATACTACGTCGGTAGCAAACAAGCATGCAGGCCGCCTGATGAAAAGCGGTCACCGCAACCTATGGACGCCTGTAACATCAGAAGCGTTACATGCGCGTTGCCGACCCTTAAGTAACCTATTTATTTTCCCCTTGAAGCACCCCATACTGTAGTCTCTAGGAAAAACTTCAGCTGGAAGCTCATTCCACAACCGGATCGCTCGTGGAAGGAAACCCCTTTGAAACCGGACCGTCCGAGACCATTTCGGTTCCAATGTATGGGGATGAATTCAAAATATGCCGATCGATATATGCCAATTGTTTTAACCGAAGAAGCCATGTATTTAATTTAAGATATTATTTAGGTACTAGTAATTCCATATTGTGTTTAGTTATAACGCGTCCCACCGCCGCGCCTCACCGCCTACAATGTTCATTATATCGGTTATTAATTTACTGGAGATATCAATTTCACATAACTTTTATGGCATATCTTTCAAAATTCTTATATACAGATGAATAATATTAGACATTTCATTTTGTACAATAAATAATGCAATCCTTTTTGTTTGAAAGTAAAGAAATGAACAAGTATGCGTCCCAGACAACCTTCACTGGACGTACCCGGCTTAGGACGTCTGCGCGCGTAGGCAGACAACTGATTTTCCAAGTATACTGGAATTCCGAAAATATATTTATTCGTAGAATACCAAATATGTATTTGAAAACAATTTCATTTGCTTCATAAATAGTAATAAACACCAACATTTTATTTTATTCCATTTTTGGAACTATATAAAGCCCTAAAAGTAGTAGAAATCGATACGATTAATTAAATAACTAAAGTCGACGCAGTCATTAGGACTGCCGACAGAAGTAAAAACTAAAAACAATGGATTAACTGTGTTCTCTTTGAATCTTTCAATTAATTATAGTCCGAATTATTTAAATTACATAATTTGTATACCTATTTTCACATGTATTGGCACTCAGAACAATAATTATACACATTTTTATATAATTTATGAATTAATTAAACATATGATGTGCTGTACAATTTCAATACAAAGTATTAATATTAGATACTAGCGGGCACGGCGGACGTTGCCCCGCCCTGATAATAAAAAAAACCCTTGAAGTTAGACACATGCTGTCGTTGACTTTTTAGTAGGCTTTATAAGATCTACAACTTTTCTCTAGAACTCAATCATATATCTCTCATCGCTAAGACAGCGTTCGTAAGAAACGTTTTCGTTCGACCGTTTTCATCTGTCGGGTCAATATATAGGCTATGAAACTCACAGATAACGTGTCTTTCTATTGGTAACAGAATTTTCAAAATCGGTTTAGTAGATACAAAGATTAACCCCTACAACGTCACAATATCACAAACTTTACCTCTTTATAATATAGAAGATATAGATACACAGGCTGCTATACTACGCGTCGCTAGTCTGACGCAAGCCACGCATGCGCAATACGGTCGGTCACGCTTTAAAAGCATGTCATGACGCCAAATTATAAGTTTACCTCCTTCTAAAAAAGTACTACTCAACGATGCCTAAAGAAGTTTTCACTTTAATTAGGGTGGAACTTGATCTCCCAAATTGGTATAATATATGACTGATATGATTAGCGAAATTTCATGTAACATTATTTATGGAGGGACCCCCAATGCACACACCAGACGAACCGACACACAAATGAACTGAAGAAAAATTGTGGATTAAGCATTCAATCGACTCTATATTTCAGTTAGAAAGGCAAATATTTCTGAAATATACTGGTATTGAGTTCAAGATAGCTATTTACATATTTTTTTTAATGAACACTTCAGTAGCACTCCTATGATTTTAACTTGTTGGAAAAGTACTAAGCGGAGTGATAGCCCGAATGAGCCGCGACCGTCATACCCCGGGTGATAATAATCATACTAATAATTCACTTATAGTTTATCACATTGTACAATGCACTATATATCCCGCAGTCAAGAGGTTTGCAAGCCATAATAACGTCGACGGCCGGTGATGTATACATTGGATTATATTTTATATTATTACTTGGCTGTATGTTAAGAATGTCATCGCTTGTTCATTGAAATTTGCCGAAATCTGACGCAATTCTTCTATATATTCAAATACATGAATAGATGTAAAGTTATTTAGTACTAGCGGGACCGGCGGACGTTGTCCCGCCCCGTTATTTAAAAAAATCTTGACTAATTATATATACTCAAACTTTCCTTATGAATTACTATATCTACTGGTGAAAGCCGCATGAAAATACGTTAAATAGTTATTGAGATTATCGCGAACAGACAGACGTGGCAGAGAACTTTGTTTTATAATATGTAGTGATTGATATTTCGAAATGCAATGTAATAACAATTATAACTAAATGTAATAATAGTAAAAAAGCTAAAGTAAAAAATAAAAAAGCAAATCCACTTTTAATTTAATGATCCACTGCATTTATACTCAAAATGCAAATTTTGAAAGATCTCGCACGAGATTAGGAGACGGGAGGAGAGTGGATAAAACGACAAATTTCACGACATCTCACCAACGGAACAGGGTTGTCAAAAGATCCTTCAAAGCGCTTCACGTAATTTAAGGACAACACCTAATAAAATATATATATACCTGTGATTATAACCGTCGCATGTTAGAATTGAATATGTTTCGCTACTACTATTGAAAATTCCCGGCGATTACAACCAGATAGGTATTAGAAAAGCGATTTGCAGTGCGGAGTCACGGTCGAACGAGCACACGAGGTCGGGTTACGTTAAAGGCCCCGGCTAGCATCGGTTGCTCAACACTTACCGCTAAATGTGACCTGATTAGCAACCGAATCCTGAATTTGCACATCTATTCACTTTATACGTTACACATGAATGTGTTATCTATACACATAATAAGGATGTAAGTCCAACGTGTTTTTTAGATTTTTGTAAATGTAAGTAAATGGATTTAATATATACAGATGATTTTATTAGTAACTGTTTTTTTTAGATTAGGTTCCAAGCGAACGGACTCGCGGGCACAGCTAGTCTAAATATATAAAAATTCAGAGTCATGATATTTGTCCACGATGAACTCCGAAACTTCTCAACCCATCTTCATGGAAGTTGGCATTTATGTATAATTTAGTCCAATTTAAGAGATAGAATAATTTATATTTCGATTAATGGCCTCTATATCTTTTAAATAGAAATTAATCAATGTTAGTTGTTGTTATTAATTGTAAATTTCATCAGTCTCGAACAGATGGCGCTTTCAATTAGTTTGTTGACAGAAAACCGTAGGACCGATTATAGATATCACATAGCTGCCGCCACCTTTTAATTTTGTTTTTTTTTTTTCAATTTTACGTCAACATGTAATATATGAGCCACAGCAACGCGTGGCCGGGCAGTCAGTCAACTATACCTATAAAATTATCATCGCCTATCAAAAATAACAAACTTTTCAATGAAAAAAGACACGGTAATACGACCTCATCATGATACTACGGCATTTCTTAATGATTATGAAGTCTAGAAAGCTAATTTCGCGATATAACATTTCATAAGAATCAATTCAAAACATAAAGTCATACGGAACTAAAACTACGACGGCTCCAGTAAACGTTTCAACAAAATCGCATTTCGCTATTATGGGTGAAATTAGATGGAAAATTAACCGGAACTCTATCCAGACTAGCTTTTGCTCGCGGTTTCGCTGATGTTACAGTATAATTGAAACATCTCTCTGGAATAATAATTTCTTCTGGATTAGAAGGAAAACGTGTCCTTTTCAGTACTTCTGACGTATGTGGAATATTCATGACCAGCGGTTGAGTAGTTACGACTTGAAAGCCTAACAAACAAACTCATATTCGCATTTATAATAATGTTTAGGATAAAAGCAAAAATTCCAGATATAATAAACTGATTCTTTTATCTTGAATTGATAGTTACTATAAATTACTTTTGAAAAAGGGCTGCAGAAACATTTCCAGAGATATAAGATTACGATTGCTCATCAATATGCACATTACGTTATATACTGTATCCGATAAACAATAAAATTACATTTCGTACCGTATGAAAAGTGATATTATTTATGAGTTATGGGTGTAGTAATAACGTTTAATGCAGAAGAAAAATCGTACCAATCAACACGTACTTCAGACGCGGAATTTTAACTGGCCGAGTGCCAAATGTTGGAGCGATGACCCCCGCCTCAAGTCCCGATTTCACATGAAACTTCCACTCGACAACAGAGCGGGTGAGTTGGACCAGCACGATCTGTGCTCATCGCGGCAACCCCTTATCGTCTTTGTCTATTTTTACACGAGCTCCGTAATATTACTGTATTTCAACTGAAAATAGTGGGAAATAACGACTACACAGCGGTCATGTTGCTATACGCCTAGTGGAACGAAACCTAGCCAACCTCTGGCAGATCCATCTGTGTTCAAGTATTTAGGCAACCACCAATATCTAACTTATAATGTAGGTCTAATTGCTTCGATACCATATTCCAAGATGATCTCTTAAATATTAATGTATTTATTGTCATTTAGTAAAGTATTCTCTATAACCTTACATATGATAAAATGTAACGTCTCACTGTCTATTCGTTAGTCCTTGAAACTTAAGAACCACTTTCGATTAAGACGGTATACCGCCATTCGGTATCTTATTTCAAAATTATGAAATAATTTCGTAAATTAACATCTTAAAATATTTCTAAGATACATCAATGAATTATGTAAACAAGTTTTACATACTTATGAGTGAAAATATTTGTTTTATAGCACAAAACTTATATTTAAGCGTGCTTATTACCCACGTAATATTCATTGTTACGAAAATAATTAATCCTTTAGAAGTATTTATTCTATTTATAACTTTCAGTTTTAATAAATAAATTTCACTTTCAGTATAGTATAGTTACTAAGGACTAACAAAAACAATATTGGGGTGGTTGGAAATGCACCATGAGCATGGTGGTAAATAAGTATCAAAGCCTCTCTGTTAGTTTGTACGCGATTGGTTCGAGGTTAACCTGTGTCTATCCGGATGCTAACATATGTGCAAACAATAACGGCAACGACCTTTTTTTTCTACTTTTCTTATACTCGGTATTATATTCGGTATATGATCTAAATTTTGCCTTTTTGTAGCTACTATCTTCTTATTTCTTCTACCTCTTTAATAATATACCAGTCTGTGAAAGTCGTAATACGGGATTTTCTACAGTTCACATTCAGAATAATCCACAAATTCACCCACAGTTCTATATTTTTCATACGTACGACGGTACTACAAAAAAAAATGAAACGTTCAGATTTCCTCGCGATCTTTTCCTTCACCGTCAGCCGATAATGATAGTGTTACCAATTGAACCTGGTAAATACATGTATATGAGTTCGTAAAAAGGAGCCGAATGCATAGCGACAATTCTCTCACATTGCGAACACTTATATGAACAAGTGTATCATTCACAATATAGACCAGACTAAGTAATCAATAAAACAATGTCACATGCGAATATTAAATAAACTTGAGACACTCGTCAGGCAACAACTACAGACAGTATATTATTATTTTAAACTATTAACATATATTTACCATTTACCAGTTATGTTTTTCAATGCGTCGAATGGAAATTATGCTGTTTTTTTTATTATTATTGTTGTTTACATGTTTTAGCATTTAATCACAACTTCGCTTGATGTTACGTGACGGTGAGCTCCAAGACAATAACTATTGAACAGTTCTTTCTGCAGCCGCAACTGCCAGAATACATTTACAGGTGCTTGGGGACGGATTTTCACAAGATAGTAGCTAGCTAACCTCGTATTAGAAAGAGTCCTACCAACCATGTATGCTTTCATCAAGTTATTTTCTTCAACTGAAACTTCAGTCTCACTATAGGATCCGAACCTAGGTCAATCTGTACTGGTCTGCCTTTTGAACACACTACCACTTAACAATAACAATAAGGTCACATTAACGATGATTGATAATGCGTAATAAAACGAAATTAGATAAACAATTTATATATATATATAGTATATATAGTCTGCCTCGATAAATGAGAAAATTTAACACTTTTCAAATCGGAGCAGTAATTCCCGAGATAAGCGCGTTCAAGCAAACAAACTCTTCAGCTTACTGTAACAAGGTCAAATATGTACATTAAATATTTTTTGAAAACTATAACCGGGATCTACCCCAACAAAGTCTACTTTGTTATCGATATAGAAGCCAAAAATTATCATTTTACAGTAGTCCGGTGAAGCTGTTAAGACCTTGATAAGTCAATAGCAAATCGGTTCGAAAAAAAAAAAAATTACATTTTTTTTTGTTTGTCGGTCTGTCCCTGTGAACACGCATCACTCTGAAAGTTTTGAACCGATTTTGACGAAACATGACACAGGGATAACTTATAATACAAGGTTACATTTAAGATTTTGTCCCATAAAACGCAAGGGGTTCTCGACCATAACGGACGAAAGTAAAATAATTATAGTTAGTGAAATTCTTGACGGATTTTGGTAAATTTTCTTTGTACTATACATAGCAGACAGATTAGCTATAAATTTAAGCTATATTGGAACGAATTTCCTTATTTAGCATTACACGCTTTGAGCGGATGGGAGCTATACAGAAAAAAGCTAGTACAAGAACCAGTAACGTCGGAGGAATACAAATTTTAGAAAAGCTGGTTCTTTAATATATCGTTCGTTATGCTCTTCCAAACAAGGTGCAGGATACCTGGTTGCCACGAAATGTTATCTATATTAATACGCATCACACCTTTACAGGTAAAAATATTGATTAGGAAACTTTTTTTCAGTAAAACTTTCTTTTTAAACGTTATTAAAAACATGAATTTATCACTGCCAGATAATTTTGTTATTGACAATAATGTGCCCGATGATATTCTTTATAAATAAAACTAATTAATTTTAAACCATTTTATTTTTTCCATTGCAAAGAACATATTTCATTTTATTAACCATTATGATATTATGATTTCACCGTAAACAATGAAAAAAAAAGGATTAAACGTAAACATATGACTTGGGAGTGACGCCATTTTGAATACATGCGTCTATAACAGGTGCTGCCACAATTATCGCTAACTTACTTTTTTTATTTACAAAAAAATACATTTGACACATTATTGTTAATAATAAAAATGTGCGGCAATACTAATTTGATGTTTTAGTGGCGTTTCAAAGCTAGGGAAAAACAAAACATTCGAAAATTATTTAAAATTCAATATCTTTGCCCGTTAAGGTTCGATATGCACTAATAAACGCAACGTTTATCGGCAGCCAAGTAGCCCGCACGTTGTTCGGAGGAACATAGAGATATAAAAAAAACTGGCTTATTTAAAATCGCTCTCGAAACCGTTGCTAGCTCTTAGACGAATAGTTATAGGCAAATGACAATTGACGCGTTGCTCATATCTTTTTCATATCTATATTTTTCGTCAATACAATGGAGTGTGAAAAAGTTTGAATACAAGTAGAAGATAGTTATGATAAAGTAAGTGGTAGAGATAATTATTTAATTTTACTTTTACATATTGTGTATGTGCAGAGTCTATGTACAGTAGGTTAGGTGTCCTGACAGAGAAAAAGAGAGAGAGAGAGTATATATAATATCTACACATAAAACTTTAATTTCAATAGCAAACCGACTCAAGGATTACCTATTGATAAATTAACTTGATTATCCGAGATCACACATTGTTTAATTTATCATTATTTTATTTTATAAATATATGTTATCGTTTAATTTACAATTTAACTCTATCAACTTGATATTTTATAATGTAAAGTATACTGACTATATAGTAAACGTCTACAAAAAAGGGAAAGGAACTTCGTTCCAACCGGGGGTCCATAGACCCCTCAAGCTTTTTTTTAGATTACCACCAATATATGTAGGTTAGTTTTTATCTTAATTGAACCCGGTATGTTACAAACGGGTTCTAGGCTTATTTTATCTGGGTATATGTTTGAGTGAGTCCCTTGATAGTTTGAATTCACAATTGAAAACTGTATGTGTGTCTGCAATCGGGTTTTAGGATTTTCCAAATACAATTGAAACCGGTGATAACCGTTTTGGTGCAGGCGAAGTTGCACGGGTCAGCTAGTATTCTTATATAAAGACCTAAAATAACTTTAATGACAGACATCTATTATTTTATAAGTACAGATATTTCACATATAATTCACTTTATTTTTGATTGAAGAAGGCGTTACTTTGCGGAAATCCATCATTAAATATAGTGCACGCTACTTTGCACTTCCACGCCAGACCGAAGTTTACTTAATTTTTTCTAAATATACAACACCTTTATTAATTTATATTCGATATATTAATAAATAAAGAAACCAAACTCTTAACATTCCATCGTATTGCAGGACGAAAAGCCCAGAGTAGTACTAGGGGCTTGCGACTCGGGAGTAGGTTTAATGAACTCCTATTGATCTGTATCAACGCCTATCTAACCTAACCTCCACCGTACCGACAGTACTGCTCTCTCTCTCTGTGGTTTAGTCAAAACCTGCATCGATATTATAAATGCGTAAGTAATGTAGTTCTATTTATTACCTTTCCTTATGGAACCGAACCTATTGCAAAGGTATTTGGCATAGAGATGATACTTGGAGAAGGACGTAGGTATTTCTCATTATAGGCAATAACATAATGCATAACAATAACATAAAACAAAGTCAAGAACAAGCTAGTTTTAAGTATATTTATTATACGAGAGTGCAAACTATCGCCGTAGTTTGGCAACGACCTCTATATTACCGTCATTTTCATTTCTGTCGGTTGATATAATTTATGATATATTTTTTGATAGATATATCAATGATAAATTTTAAGAGAAAATGAATAACGTAACTAGAGGTCCTAATTACAACCAACACATACATATTATATATTTTCGTTGAAATTACGTAAATTTCAGAACAAGTTTTTCTCACATTTTCTGTGGTTTTCTTAGGAAGATTTATACATAGTACTTGGACATTCCATTTGTCAAGAAGAAGAATATTTTACTTGCCAGAAGACGATATAAATAACTACCGCTCTGTTAATACGAAATCACATAGCGTTTGCACAAAAAGCATTCATTTAATCCAGAAGAACGACGTCGATTCAGACACAACTAGATTTAGACTACAATCGGAATTAGAAAAACTAAAAAACTAGGCCGTTATCATAAAACTGATGCGGCGCGGGGCGGCGGTCGCATGATGTATAAATAAAATTTATGATTAAATATTATTACCTCGATGATAAAGGTCTTGGTTGAAGTATATTTACTCCTAAAAGAATGAATCTAACAATTCCAAGGATTACTTATAACCAATGAGCGTATATTTTTGAAGTGACGATTAAAGCGAATAATTAAACTTACTTC
Organism: Antheraea pernyi; assembly: GCA_015888305.1. Lineage (NCBI taxonomy): Eukaryota > Metazoa > Arthropoda > Insecta > Lepidoptera > Saturniidae > Antheraea > Antheraea pernyi. Next base: position 663,357 of record MU159019.1, read on the forward strand.
TTAGGGGGAATATATCTTGTTTGAAATTATCATATTCTTGCTATCTACTCTTTCCTATTTCACAACCTACACTCCTTAGCGAAAGTTACAGCTGCCATGATAAAGTGGGGGTAAGTATTACAGAGCGTTATAATGGAATTAACACCATTTAAGCTACCACTTCATGACAAAGATTCCGCGAAAAACTCAGGTTCGATATCATGCTAAACTTCCAACTAGACTGACCACTACTACTATAGAAAACATTAAAAGATAATTCCCAGATTTTTTTATGCTAACTCCATATGACAAGGAGTGAGACGGCGCGCCGGCAGTTAATTTGAGAAAGCCAGTGTCCCACCACATCACCTTAGAGAACCATCATGTAATTTATACCCATTATGTACATATTTTACACAAAATACTTACTAACAATTCATTAAGAGGAACGACCGGAATGATTCGTTGTCAAGATTATCAATAAAACCAGTCGAAACCGGCCACTACATCGCGCAAACTTCTTAATTACAATTATATTCAAATTAACGTCTGTGGTGTTTCAACATACGCATTTTTACATTTATTAAGCGTTTAATCACAATTTTGCCTTATTTTAAGTGAGAAATCTCGAGGAACTTCCTTCAAATCAACTGCCGGAACACATGAAAGAAATGGTTTGACGATAAATCTTCAACACGACGGTGACAGCTTATCAGACAGGCGTCCGAAATTTTTCTACCTTTATGCTATGGTTTCATAAGGATGCTCTCTTTCAGTAACAACCCAAATGTATCATAGGATTCTAATCTACGTCAGTCCTCGCGATAGTCAAAGACGTTGCCACTAAACTATCATAGCTTCATCAATAAAAGATATATTCATAAATAGGAGAATTTTGTTTTATGTCACAAGAAAGTAATCCAATAATTCATTCTGTTAGGAAGATAATTAGACCTTTATCACCTACTGGTGGTGGGAGTCGCAGTCACCGTTGTACGCAACGTTTAATTTGACACGTTTCACGTTTTATCAGAATATTTGATGTTTTTTTTAAAACTATAAGGAACGGGATAGCATCCATACAGGTTTCAATACGCACGTGATATCTTTCAAGGATTATTGCGAAATAGCGAGTATAACATCTGTCGCCGGTGGACTGAGAGTCGGCCTAAGCGTCGCGGATCAAGAGAAACGTCTAGAATTTAGAACAACGCAAGGGGCCGGCGGGGTGATCCGCACACTCCAAACACTAGCTTCAATATACTTTATGAAAAACGACAAATTAATGTTTTATAGTTTACACGTGTTAGATGGCTAGATTTTATAGAAGCCCAACCGACTGTGACTCATGAGAAATATATAATAAATGTTAATTATTCGAAATCGTCCAGTGAGCAGACGAAAACGATTAAAATATTAAAATGAAAAATATTTAAAACTATCTGTCTAAAATCATCGTAGTAATAATACTGGTTTCAATTTTATAGCACCTTTGTTCTGCTGGCGGCCATGCGATCTAGACATTTCGGTGACGAAATCGTGCGCCTAGACACGTCCGCGCAAGCGGGGCCCAGCAGGGTTGTTTGTAAATATATCAAGGACAAATTGCCTTCTCAAACGGTTCTTTTATTAATGGGTAAGAACCGGTAGTTTCAATGGAATCCGCCACCCTTAAGCGTATGAGACGCCCGATGGTCGGGATCAAACCGACTCAGAGTCTAAGCAACGACACCAAGTCACGACTCGTACAATAGAAGAATAGGTAAACAGGTTTCTTACAATCTCAATTTCATTTATGGACTTGTAGGGTGTTGTGGGATACCAAGTATATTCATATGTCGTCTATAATCTTTTTATACATATACTAGAATCAGAATTAATAAATATTGTGTTAATTTATTAGCTGATATAAGGTCAGTTTTTTATTAAAATAAAATGAATAGGCAAATTGAATTAAGTTCAGTAAATGTCCAAAAATCGAAATAATGATAAACAAAAAAAAAATCATCGAAATCAGTCAATCGTTTCTCAAGATATCATCAAAAATATAATATAATACAAAATTTATGAGAAAATGAATTTTTGACCATTTTTTTTTCTTCATGATTTTTACTGATATTTTTGTAGTTAATTTGCTATTCGGGATAGCGACAAAGCCAACAATCAAAGGTCATAAATATCGGCACGACCGGCCTTAAGATATATTTTAACAGTTTATTATGTACTTGCATAAAGAATAAAGGGCAAATTACATTGAATATAATGCAACACACGTATGTCGAGAGTATATTGAATTTTTTATTTCTTCAATTAAGATATCCTGCAATCCTTGCACCGCATTGAACAAGATGTATCTGCATATTCCTAGACTAAGAAATAGCTTATTGAGTATATGTGCTTATATAAAGCCTTGAGAATCTTTAAACTCATATCCCTGGAGTTTTGGAATTTTAGCGCAATGGTACGAAGACTAACGTAGAGTTAAAATAGACTACGTATACAGAATACTGTGGCAGGCGATAGACTCAGCGCTTACTCTCACCGTCTTAACTTCGTTATATAAGTGGTTCAAGGCAGGTCATTGGCAGCGGCTGCCGCGGCGGTCCACAGACGCAGCGCCAGACAGGCAAAAAAGTGAAACCGCAGGTTTTTGTTAGAAAAAAAAATGACGACAACAAACCGACCGCGGTGAATGGACACGACGACGAGATTTCTAAGCCGTCCGACGAATATCTATATTGTACGGTTTGCCGGTTGTTACGGTGTAACTAAATTACCCGGTTAAACCATTCTGGGTATCAGCATATATAAAATAATCGAATTGCGAAAGATATCAATCATAATAACGTTGCAAATAATGCTAATGAAATCGTTATTAGCCGGTTTACAACATCAGTGACATCGTTCTTAATGAAACTTTTAGGAATCTTATTATTATTTTCTCACTGTCTGTCAAGTATTACATATCTATTCTATTCAGACTAAATATATACCAAATGAAATCAAAGTACCTATCACCTCTCATAACTGTATATCGTAAACGTCTCTTGTCTGATGACGTCCCTTCAGATGACGCAACATGGAGCAGTATAAAAACATTTTTGCAAATTATGTAAAATTAACACAAGTATTTATTATTCATTTTTTAGAATCTATATATCTTCTTCTTTTGTACTTTTAGACTTTTCCAAAAAAAAAATTGTTGCAAGTGTCACGATAAGACCTCATCAAGAAAGTTATAATGCATATTCTCGAGTAACATTTACTCTTTGTTTCATTAAAATCGGTTCTCTCTAGCAAAAGTTATCGTAAATTTAATGAAGACGCGACTTAAGTACCAGAGAGAAGTAGATAAGTAAATGGATTTAATACATTCAAAAAAAAATTATTAACAACTATTTTTTTATACGTTTTCATGGGGACGAAGTCGCGGGCACAGCTAGTATTAAATATAATAGGAAACATTATTACTTTTAATAACTCAATTAATATATTAGGAGCGCGCTGATATATAGTATCACTATTTAAGTAAATGTGGTTATCCAAATAGAATTGGAACTAAAAGTAACGAGATCAATAAAATAATCAATGATCATCAAGTCAGGTACATGAAATAAATACATTTTCTGTCGTTCTTATTATGAATACAATATAATACTATTTCTACCCTCTGCTAGATTTTTTTTTTAATTATTCTTATACAAAATTATTGATATGCAGTATACACTAGAGATGCCCAGATTACAGCAGTTGTAATTTTTAGTTCATAAATGAAGTGCAAACAAAACAAATGTAGCTTCATAAAATGTCTCATAAAACGAAATTTTAAATACTGTAATTCCTGTCAATTCAAATTCTAAGTGAGTATTTCAAGTTAGTATTATTATGAGTAGTAGTTCAAAGTTATAATTGAAATGGATCCCGTGTCTGTAGTAAAAGCAATTATCCCATTCTTATTTAAACAAGTGAATTAACTTCTTTGTGATTTTTCTAACCATAAATTCTCTGAGCTTATGTTATTTAACTCACAAAGCACCTATTTTTTGGGTAGTGTTTGTGAAGGTAAACATTAAAGAAAGAATATTTTATTAAATTCTTCTGTTGCAAGGCTGTATATGAAGTCTTCCTCCAATTACCCTCCAATAAGTATCTCTGTATTTAAAAAAATTAAATAAATTTGAGTTTTTTTTATGTTTATTTCTACAAAAGATGTATGTTGATGTTGTCTTAAAGGCTACATAACTATCACTAATTTATGCTTAAATCACTATAGTATCTAATAGTTAAATCAATCACTCTGGTATGGTGGTGTTACCACCTCAATTACCTCTGTCTAGTAGTGGGGTGATCAAACTAATATCTACATGAAAATTAACTAGGAAACCTAGGAAAGTAGATAATTATCTAAAATGCTAAATTTCATCTGTTTCCGATGAATTACACCCATCTCTGGGAAGTATATATAACAACTGCTCACTATATAGTGTAACCATATCTTGTAATCCTATGTAGCCCTAACTACTTTTCATGGTGGTAGAGCCACGCTGAAACTATTACTGGTTTCAGCATGAATGGGTCGGCTCGCCCGGGGCAGTACCTCTCATAGAAAACCGACGTGAAGTAACATTGCTTGCATTGTTGCGTTTTGTTTGGATAGTGAGAGCGCCGGAGGCCCACCTCCCCTTTCCTCTCCTCTTCCTCCCCTAACCCTTCCCCCGAAAAGGTGGCAACGCACTTGCGACTCCTCTGGTGTTGTTAGTGTCCATGGACGGTGGTAATCACTTAACATCAGGTGACCCACCTGTACGTTTGCCACCCTACGATATAAAAAAAAAAAAACAAATTAATATTATAAATGCAAAGGGACTTTGTTTTGAATCTGTTTTACACTTTCTGCAACTGATTATCATGACATTTTACACACATGTTGTCAGGATTACAGACAAGAACAGAGGGCAACTTTCATCCATAAAAAGTGTAATGTTTCCAAGAGATATGCCAAATGAACAGCGAGCACAGCCACAAGCAAGGACTAGGTAATCATAAATATACAATCCCTAAAAGTATCAGTGAAAGGCTAATTGACTAATCTACAAAGCCTTTCAATTAACCTAGTCAATATATTTAATAGAAACATCAATTACCTAACATATTTTTCTGTACTCATTACCTATAACAAATAATGTACATCAAGAACTTTTATTCTGTCTTATCATAAAACCTACGTCTTAGATATAGAATAATATAATTAATGTTAGATAACATGTTGATAAACTTAACCACCATTTGAGCAATCACTGAAATTTGACATAGCTTTAATAAAAGCTTTTTCTTAAATAATATTATTATGTACCACCTCTACACTGGATGACACTGATATACTATTAGACTGACCTTTATGAAACATATAATAGCCAGTTTACTATAACACAATTATTTATCACAACAAATCACAATGACAACAGATAAAATATTAATAATAGCAAATTAACTCATAAGCATTAAACTTAACACAGCAATAGAAGAAGAAAAACATTCATTCTATGTTATTATATACGCCAAGGTATAATAGATTACAATTACCAGAATAATTACCATATTCAATACTGACAGAAACCTCCGCTCATAAATTGGTACAGAACATTGCCCTAGGTTAGCCAACACTAAGACACAAAGCAGGTGGTTCCTAGCAAATAAATATAATATATATATAGAGAGAGTGATTTGGTGCATGCTGATGGTGATGCTCGGGCGAGTATGGTGCCCTTAATTCGAAACCTTTTTAAACCAAGTATTTAACTTTTTTGTAATAACACTGTTTAGGTTTTAAAATTGCCTAAAAGTACACTTGAACTATCCATATCATATATATGATAATTACACTTGGACTATCCATATCATATATATGTTGATTACACTTGGACTATCCATATCATATATATGTTGATTACACTTGGACTATCCATATCATATATATGTTAATGTCCTAAACCAAAGCTGGATATTAGTAGGCAAGTGTCCAAATTGTTCCTATTGGACAATAATATCCAATATTATTGTACAATAGAGTGATAGAGTAGGACATTTCCTGATTATAATGAAGGTTCAAATGAATTGAATTGAATTTTAAGTGTATTAACATAGACTTAATCTCTACAATGACTGCTTACTGGAGAACTACTACCCTAAAGTTAAAAACATTCACCAGGCAATTGTAGGTATGTTCCAGCACCTGCGCTAGGCTTAACATGTTAGACGATGGTAGCTGAAAATGGCTTCAACCACATCATGACTTAACTATCCATCATTTTTAACCCTCTCTTAACATTTAAATTAAATGTAAGAGAAACTTCAACATTTTAATAATGGTGTTCTGTAGATATAGAATTCTGCCAGTATTAAGATGTATGAAAAACATTAATGATTTGAAATGACACTGTCATCAAATTCTTCTTACAATAATATATTGAGAAAGCCTGATGTGTCTTCTACAAATGTGCACAACACTTATTAGAAGTAAAATGAATGCAACAAAAAATGTCAGTATAAATTTCACCCTCTGTATGCTTCATAATTAATAAAAACTCGCTATGGGCCTATTTATTGTGAGACTACATAATTATATAAATAAATGTTCAATTAAAACAAGTATCAAGTTAAATTCCCCACAATTACTAAGAAAATACCATCATGTGCCAATTGTTTATATTTTTCACCTGATCATTAACCACTTAGCCTGCTCCAACAGAAATTGATAAAATTTTATGAGTGTTGTTTACATAAAGCTGATAAAATAAGTAAAATTGAAGTTGTATCTTTTACTTGTGTAATTCCCATTTTTTTTAAATATGCCATCCAGTTGCCATTTGAATTGTTTATACAGATAAACAAAACTTAAGTATTTTTAGTTTATCTAAGCTAATCTCTCAAATAGCTGTTGTATTGCAGAGTATGAGGCTGTATGGATAAACCTTTTACTAGCAGATAAGCATATTGCCAAGGTTTTATGCAACACTAGACTTTCCCCATTAGGGACTAGGCAGTAAAGATAGAATTTGACAGAATAATTTAATCCCGACAAGTGCAATAGAGGTTATGTAGTGATAAAAAAAGACAATTAATAAAATTAAAGATAGCCAACAATTAATACACATGAAAACTGTGGTTGCCCTAAAATAGCAAAATCATTTTCAATAGAATGATTTCATAAGCACTAGTTTTCAATAAAAGTAAAGTATGACTATCCTATTACATGTATACAGACCTTTCTTTGTCATTTCCTTTTTAGGGGCACGCTAATTTTCGAAAGTTGAATAATTTGCAAAATTTTTTATATGAAAAAGTGCAAAAATGTACATCTTGAGTACTTACTGGCATATAATATTAAGATACTATTTTAAAATTTTCGGAACCAAAACCAAAGTATGACAAAATTTCGTATTTTCGAATTTCCATTTACTGGCACTGCGAGCTCCTACGTGTCCCCACATAAAAGCCCTGTATGTATATCATATAAACCAATCTTTACCAAACTAGTTTATAAGCACAGGTCATTTATTTCTAAATGAAATGTTTTGTTGTTGTCATTGGACAATCGTGTCTGGTATACATAATACCTGATGGATGTGCAACTTTGCAAGCGTCCCTAAAGGGGCCTGTAAGACTGACATAAAATCACAAGTCATGGTACCATATAAAGGAAACCTATATTCAGATGGTATAGTCCAATAAATATAATACAAAATTCAACATTTATGGAGTATTATTGTACATAATTTAAATTGATTCACAGATGAATTACTCATTCATTAAGATTAACATCACAGATATTACACACTGTTCAAGTCTTATTATATCTGTATATATATATAATATTAAGTTGTTTTGAAGACTCATAATATTTATGAAGGTTTGAATCTCATAGTCTCTGTTTGATAAAACAAGACATCCACTACCTGTTAACTAGTATATATACTCATCCTGTCTACTTGACCTCCTGAGAGCGCCATCACCATCATGTTTCCATCACAACTGATAACTATCTATATCCAGCACAATACACACTCCTTTGTTTCAATATTGTTTCATTGTATGAAAACTCTTTGTTCTTGTTTATGTTTGTGTAAGAGCTTGTAACACTTTCACAATTACACAATTATTTCAGAGTCTAACCGACATCACTACAACTTCAAACACAACCACTTCACTTGACCAGCTCCTCAGTGCACTGATCACTTCGCGGCAATCACAATATGATAAGATTCTGGGTTAAGTGTCAATGGGACAGTGCGGCGGTACCGTGGACTTGTCGCAAAGCTCAGCTGACAAGAGGTAATCGGTGGTGCGGCTATTAGAGTCTCAGCCGCGGACACCGGCCCACCCGCCGACGAGAGGTTGCAGACAAAAAAATCGATAGGTCGTCAACCTCGAACGGCTGGCGGCCGATCCCGGGCGGGCCGCGGGACCCGCGCGCCTCGGCACCGCCGCGCACTCCCTGTCTTCGCGCCCGTAGATACATCAGATCCAAAACGCCATTTTGAAACAGGAACAATGAGATATTTACTTTCGAACGTTCCGACTACCGGGTCGGCCGCGACGATTAGCGGATGCACCGCAGGACAGACTCTGCATCATTTGCAAAGCCAGTGTATAAGGCATACGTACTCTGGTTAGAAATCCCCTCGTCACCGCTGCCGATATCCGACATCGCAATCCACACCGAAATCTACAGGCGACCCACCGATCTTTTTGGAGACTGTCGGATAGACAGTTCGCGTTTGTCTATGAATTCGAAGCTATCAAAATCGAGTCTCTTGTCAATTACCTGCTGTCAAAATAAAACCGGTTGATGGCGGTCGTAGTGTCGCGGAAAGTAAACAAAAAAAAATGTTGAAGTGATACAAAATTGATTAATTTTTTTGGTGTTGCTTTTCAAATATTTTTTTGTAGTCTAATGGTATTCTATGGAGTTATAAATTTTTTCATACAATGTATTTCACGTTTATATATACAATATGATAAATAACCTCAACAAATAACATCTCGGTGAATAACCTGGTAACTTTTCAGAGTTGCATACATTTAATTATAAAATACCTTATATTAGAATTAAATTTAATGAGCATTATATTTCTAGACAAGATTAAATAGTTTTGCGCAGTTTCTAGGCGTAAAATTTAGTGATGTATAAATCTCAATGGTACTATCTGCATTTTTTTATTCAATTACGAGTTTTTGAAGTGAAACTTCTATAAGCGCGTTGAGCGGTTTTTTTGGCAGGAGATACATTTATAATTTCGCGTCATGACATGCTACGTAAGCACGATCGGCCGTATTGAGCTTGTACTTGTACCTTTGTACATCTAATATTTATATTTTGTAGCTTATCATACGTTTAATCGACTAGTATACTTTATAAAAATGTATATAATTATTGCTCTGAGTGCCAATTGATATGAAAACCATACTAATGTTAATAATTTCAATAAACAATTCCTGAAATTTAAATATTGTCATTCAAACTATAATAAATATGAAAATTCAAAAGAGAATACTTTTATTTCTTTGCCTACTATTCATACTGCCTCGACTTTTTTATGTAAAATATAAATAGACAACTTTATACTTAAAGACCAGTGCAACCACTATTATTGCTATGAACTATAATCGCTGAATATATTTTCGAATTACTTTTTCCAGCTTGTAGATTTACTTCATGTAAGAAACTATAATAACTTATGAATATAATGTATAAATGATCTTTTTAAAAAAAATTGGTATATGAATGATTAATTTCACTTGACCTTAGTCGATGCTTATTTCTAAGATAGGCACATCAGTTGCCCACCTGCAAAGAAAGAAAATATCATTGGCGTCCGGACTCTGGTCAAGTACCTCACATATCTCGCCCACCATAACAAAATGTTTGCTTCATTGGCGTCTACTTCGCGCCAACAACGGTGTAAGTGAAATATTTGCACAAAATGTTGTGATAAATATTTGCAGAAATTATTTTTATTTCTACTTTTCAAGTGTATGAGAGAGTTAATCAGTTCTTCAAGGATTGGTAAAAAGTATCATCATATAAAGTAGCTTTTGACATATCAATCTGTTACTTTGCTGAGAATCTTGTGTACACGAACAAAAAAAAAATTGATTTAAAAGGACTAGTTTATCTTACTTATTTTTCTAACGGGTTTCCCATTCGAATTGATCACTTTTTTAATTATACATTTTAAATGCATTTGCTTTTGCATGCTAATGCTGATCCTTATTTATTTTTCTTTTTGTGGGCTATAGTTTTGTTTGTATTTCCTATAGTCAGTGAATACATGCGGAAAAAGTGTATAAATTCATCGTTTTTAGAATGGGGAAATTGTAAATGATGTTAATGCAAAAGTAGTCCAAGAGCTCGGGTCATCAATTTCAGATATGTTAAATACGGTTTGTGCAGCACCTGTTATAGTTACTCGAGTGGTATTGAAAGTCACCCTGCCCCGAATGTAATGGCAAAAGTAGCTGGGGTAAATATATTCGCCGCCACTTGAATTACATATTAATGGATGTCGATATACAGAATACCATATATTACGAACTGAAACCTTCTTATATATTTTAAATATAGAATCAGAAATATTGTATATATTGTTTTGTGTCATCAATATAAATCAGTTGTCATCTAAGATAAAATGTGTTTTATTTCACCATATAAATGATGATGTGTTATAAATTACTAGCATCAGTGCTGAACATTATTATTTTGTACCTATGGGTTTACTGATGTATTAAATTAAATAGCTGGGTAGCTGGTTTACTTGCTTTTTTTATCCCAAGCGAAGCTATAGACTGTTTTATTATTTATTTTTTCCTTGAATTAATGATTTTAATGCAGCAATGTAGATTGTGAAACGACTTCTAAATTACTCTTAAAACCCACGATAGTTTTATTTTAAATAATCAATACATATACCTAAGCTTATCTTTGGCAGTACTTTTTCAGAATACTACTGTAGAACTATGCTTACCACAGCGTCTGATAATACAGCTCGTGGTCACATCTTAGATTTTAGAAATGTTGAGAATTACTGTCCGATTGAGGAAAACGATGGTCAAATAACCAGTGTCAAAAATAACACCAACTCTTATAAACTTGTTTCGGACGAAAAAGCTCGTAACAGCACTTTGTGAAGTTGGTGGGATCTCAAAACGGCTCTTGCTTCGTGAGCCTGCAGAGCCTAACTCCTCAACCTCGCGGGTTGAGACAAATTTGGAGTCTCCAGATGGCACACTGTGTCGTCGCAGGAACACGCAAATTATATAACGAGTCTGCGAATTTTAGTTATTCAGTGTCTAATTTATATTATTATTATTATCCAGGATTTGGAGTAAACTCTTGTACGACCTTGAGATCGTACTACCTCTTCTGGTAGTGATAGGTTACTCGCCAGCTGGTAACTCTTCTCCATGAGTGCGCTCAGAAGAATCGCCCTTCGTTTTATGGCAGCTTTATTCGTTTCTTCATTGATGCTGTTAGCTAGAAACCACTGTTCTAGCCTGCATTTATATATCATCCATGTAGCAATTGTCAAGCGGAGTCTTTTATAAAAATAGTGTATATGTAGTGTAAAAAGAGGGTTAAAAAGTATTTTTCTTTCTGGTTGTAAGTTAGATGAAATCCAAATACAACTATCTAAATTTCTATTCGATTACAGAAATTCAAAAAACAGTACCACAGGAAAGTCACAAGCTCAACTAGTATTCGGGAAACCATTACGCTCCCGCTTAGATTTACTCACAGCAGAAACATCGCCCTTACCATCTCAACTGTCATCTTTTATAAAGAAAAAAAAGGTTGTGCAGACAAAATTCTATGGGGGTCGGCCTAAGAGGATATTCGTCCCCGGTGAGAAAGAGTCGGTCAAACAATATGTAAATAAACAAAATTACTATTGGACTAAAGGTGTTATTATACGAAGAATTGATAAAGTTATTTATATGAAATAAAAATCCCGCAGCAGACTAAAGAAATTCGGAGACATAGGAACCAATTGTATCCACAGATAGGGGTCCACTTTTCGATATTGCTAGTCAAAAAGACCTAATAGAAGCAAACATCGCATATCTCCAGACACATCATCTATATCCGTCAGTGCAAGAGAAGAGTTATCGGAAACGGACGACATAAGCATTGGAGTGGGAGAGATTCCAGAGCGAGGGTTGTCTGGTGTCTGAACAAGCCCAGAACTTAGTCTTCCACCATGCAGCGTAAATCCTAATTCAGTCGACCCACACAATCCCCGTTTTTGTACATCCCAGTCTCAGTTAATTTCAGGAGCTCAGGAAAGTACACCTGGGCGCTCTCGGCGAAAGACTCCCCCGATCCCCCGAGCTGTGTTCTGTGCCGCGGCGTGGGTCATACCGCGAATTATCGCGGATGTCCTCGCGCCCCGCGCACAAAGCGCCCTCGCTACCCCAGGCAGGCGTCGCCGTCTAAGACGGCCAGAGAGGCCTTCCCGAGCCTGCCAAGCACATCTCGTGCACCGGTAGCGTCCGTACCCGCGACTAGCGCGCCCCCCCGCCCCTACCGGGCCCCTAAGGCTCCGTGGGCTCCTAAGCCCGCGTCCCAGCCCATTCCCAGACCCCCGGCGGCTAATCCTGCACAGGATCACCCCGCCTATTCCTTCTCCTTATCGAGTATTGACTACACAGGTCAATTACTCATTTTCCACGAGATCTCGGAGATCTCGGCATACGAAGAAACCGCCCGAAATCCTCTTCTAGGATCCGTCACTGTAACGTGTCTGTACTTTTTAGAACGAAAAAGATTGTTGCAGGCGTCTTGGAATATGTAATAAAATACGTTCCTATCATTTATGGAAATGTCTGTTTGTTTGTTTGAACACACATCACTGCTAAACTACTACGTTCACTATAAAACCTCACCAAGAAAATAATAAAGCATATCCCCGAGTAACGTTTAGTCTTATTTAATTAAAATAGGTCCATTCTATCAAAAGTTATTGTAATTTTAATAACTCGCGACTTAAGTGCGAGAGAAAAGTGGATAAGTATAATTGTAGTAGAAGTAGACAAATTATTTTATTAGTCACCGTTTTTTTACATTAGGTTTCACGCGGACGGAGTCGCGGGCTCAGTTAGTGATAATATAAAATTGTATAAGACTTCATCGTCGTTCTTCAGACTTCATTAACCTACGTCGACTTTTCTTTAAACGATAGTAAGAACTGTATCAAATTACGCAAATTCCGATATACATGTATTCATTTGTGAATCATGCAATTTCGATTGTATGGTTCACAAATGTATATATGTATGAATAGCTTAGAATAGTTAGCTAGGTCAGACGCGACTTTTAACAGCCCAAGCCGAGGTGCGCGTGCGCCCTTGTGTATGTTACCTAAAAAAACCAAATCCGCTGAGTGCCTTAAGCGCTCGCCTTAGTAGTCCGGTGAAGCTGTGAAGACCCTGCAGGGTCAATAGCGTAGTCAGTTCGAGAAAAAAAAAATAATAATAATTATTATAAATTAGGACGGAGAGATTGTTATATACGGTATGTATAAGTTGATAGTGGCGGCGCGGCGCCACCTTTAAAACTATGTTTAGCATATCGATTTTGGAATGACACGTTCTCCCAGTATACCTACAAAATTTTGTGAAAAATGACTGCAAATTAATAAAATATATGTCGCAGCATTATAAAGAGGCGTTTGTAGAGTGAGAGCTTCTAACAATTATTACTGGCAGTCGTGAAGTTGCTCTATCGGTCCGTCGGTTGTAAAAATACGAACCGTCAGATGTAAAAAAATGTCATTGTAGAGTGAGAGCTTCTAACAATTGTTACTCGCAGTCGTGAGGTTGCTCTATCGGTCCGTCGGTTGTAAAAATACGAACCATCAGATGTAAAAAAATGTCATTGTAGAAGGATGGAAAATATAACGTGTTGTTGGAGGTGTGAGAGTCTCAAAGGTTTTTGGTGCTTCGGTCAGAGAGCGGGTAACGCGGTTGTCCATTCTACATTCCCTCCATTTTACATCGCGGATATTTGTGACTATTTAAGTTAAATCATTGCTTTATTAGTAAAGAAGACACGCTATCTATCTGTGGTGTTATTTCTTGCTTTTCTGAAGATGCGCGAGGAGAAAGGCGTCCTTGAACATAGCATTCGTTTAGGGTCTCCGTCATATATTTGTGACTATTTAAGTTAAATCATTGCTTTATTAGTAAAGAAGACACGCTATCTATCTGTGGTGTTATTTCTTGCTTTTCTGAAGATGCACGAGGAGAAAGGCGTCCTTGAACATAGCATTCGTTTAGGGTCTCCGTCATATATTTGTGACTATTTAAGTTAAATCATTGCTTTATTAGTAAAGAAGACACGCTATCTATCTGTGGTGTTATTTCTTGCTTTTCTGAAGATGCACGAGGAGAAAGGCGTCCTTGAACATAGCATTCGTTTAGGGTCTCCGTCATATATTTGTGACTATTTAAGTTAAATCATTGCTTTATTAGTAAAGAAGACACGCTATCTATCTGTGGTGTTATTTCTTGCTTTTCTGAAGATGCACGAGGAGAAAGGCGTCCTTGAACATAGCATTCGTTTAGGGTCTCCGTCATATATTTGTGACTATTTAAGTTAAATCATTGCTTTATTAGTAAAGAAGACACGCTATCTATCTGTGGTGTTATTTCTTGCTTTTCTGAAGATGCACGAGGAGAAAGGCGTCCTTGAACATAGCATTCGTTTAGGGTCTCCGTCATATATTTGTGACTATTTAAGTTAAATCATTGCTTTATTAGTAAAGAAGACACGCTATCTATCTGTGGTGTTATTTCTTGCTTTTCTGAAGATGCACGAGGAGAAAGGCGTCCTTGAACATAGCATTCGTTTAGGGTCTCCGTCATATATTTGTGACTATTTAAGTTAAATCATTGCTTTATTAGTAAAGAAGACACGCTATCTATCTGTGGTGTTATTTCTTGCTTTTCTGAAGATGCACGAGGAGAAAGGCGTCCTTGAACATAGCATTCGTTTAGGGTCTCCGTCATATATTTGTGACTATTTAAGTTAAATCATTGCTTTATTAGTAAAGAAGACACGCTATCTATCTGTGGTGTTATTTCTTGCTTTTCTGAAGATGCACGAGGAGAAAGGCGTCCTTGAACATAGCATTCGTTTAGGGTCTCCGTCATATATTTGTGACTATTTAAGTTAAATCATTGCTTTATTAGTAAAGAAGACACGCTATCTATCTGTGGTGTTATTTCTTGCTTTTCTGAAGATGCACGAGGAGAAAGGCGTCCTTGAACATAGCATTCGTTTAGGGTCTCCGTCATATATTTGTGACTATTTAAGTTAAATCATTGCTTTATTAGTAAAGAAGACACGCTATCTATCTGTGGTGTTATTTCTTGCTTTTCTGAAGATGCACGAGGAGAAAGGCGTCCTTGAACATAGCATTCGTTTAGGGTCTCCGTCATATATTTGTGACTATTTAAGTTAAATCATTGCTTTATTAGTAAAGAAGACACGCTATCTATCTGTGGTGTTATTTCTTGCTTTTCTGAAGATGCACGAGGAGAAAGGCGTCCTTGAACATAGCATTCGTTTAGGGTCTCCGTCATATATTTGTGACTATTTAAGTTAAATCATTGCTTTATTAGTAAAGAAGACACGCTATCTATCTGTGGTGTTATTTCTTGCTTTTCTGAAGATGCACGAGGAGAAAGGCGTCCTTGAACATAGCATTCGTTTAGGGTCTCCGTCATATATTTGTGACTATTTAAGTTAAATCATTGCTTTATTAGTAAAGAAGACACGCTATCTATCTGTGGTGTTATTTCTTGCTTTTCTGAAGATGCACGAGGAGAAAGGCGTCCTTGAACATAGCATTCGTTTAGGGTCTCCGTCATATATTTGTGACTATTTAAGTTAAATCATTGCTTTATTAGTAAAGAAGACACGCTATCTATCTGTGGTGTTATTTCTTGCTTTTCTGAAGATGCACGAGGAGAAAGGCGTCCTTGAACATAGCATTCGTTTAGGGTCTCCGTCATATATTTGTGACTATTTAAGTTAAAATGTTGCTTTATTAGTAAAGAAGACACGCTATCTATCTGTGGTGTTATTTCTTGCTTTTCTGAAGATGCACGAGGAGAAAGGCGTCCTTGAACATAGCATTCGTTTAGGGCTTCTGTCATATATTTGTGACTATTTAAGTTAAATCATTGCTTTATTAGTAAAGAAGACACGCTATCTATCTGTGGTGTTATTTCTTGCTTTTCTGAAGATGCGCGAGGAGAAAGGCGTCCTTGAACATAGCATTCGTTTAGGGTTTCCGTCATATATTTGTGACTATTTAAGTTAAATCATTGCTTTATTAGTAAAGAAGACACGCTATCTATCTGTGGTGTTATTTCTTGCTTTTCTGAAGATGCACGAGGAGAAAGGCGTCCTTGAACATAGCATTCGTTTAGGGTTTCCGTCATATATTTGTGACTATTTAAGTTAAATCATTGCTTTATTAGTAAAGAAGACACGCTATCTATCTGTGGTGTTATTTCTTGCTTTTCTGAAGATGCGCGAGGAGAAAGGCGTCCTTGAACATAGCATTCGTTTAGGGTCTCCGTCATATATTTGTGACTATTTAAGTTAAATCATTGCTTTATTAGTAAAGAAGACACGCTATCTATCTGTGGTGTTATTTCTTGCTTTTCTGAAGATGCACGAGGAGAAAGGCGTCCTTGAACATAGCATTCGTGTCCGTCATATATTTGAATTCAAAAAGTATCATTGACGTATGTACATTTGTCATATATAATATTGAATTAAAATTGGTAAAGCCATTTCTAAGATATAAAATGTCAAATTTTCGCTATTAATAAAATGTTAAGATCAGTCAGATATTAAGTGGGTACTTCACCATGTGTATAATTATGTACCCTACCATTTCTCTAATAGTAGGGTGCAGGTAAGACTCATTTGTTTTGACGCGTTATGCCATAATTCATTGCCCATTACTGTTTGTATTCCAGACAAATGTGAACATTTAAGGTATAGAGTGTTATACCGAGCGCTAACAAGTAAATTTCACGTGGACGACGCGTGTGCATCGCCACTTAGAAACAGCCAAGTGGGGGAAAGTGACGACTTCAACCACGAGGCACCAGGAACGTGGTTACGTGACCGCGCGCCGGCATTTCGATATACACATCGATCGGGTCATTACGTTAAGATTTTCTATTAAGTAATTTTATGTAATTCTTTCTATTAATACATTTATATTTTATAATTCAATTTTTTTTAGTCCTCCAGTGGCAGCTTACGTAATTAGAGCGTAAAGGTAGTGTGCAATAAAAACAAAATATAATAATTTTATCGACACCGTGAGTAAAGTAAATTATAAATTTGCACGAAAAATATTAGCACTATTTCTTTTATTGGAACAAAGTTCCTTGACTTACGATAGGAGATATGATACAAGTCATCACGTAATCACGCTCTTTCCTTGTCTCCATACGACTTTCTCATTGTGTTTACCACATTGAATAAAATAATATAAAGATTTGGGGTGGGAAGAAAATAATTATTCAATGTACGCGCCTAAATTCCCATAAATTGGTAACACATGATATCAAGTCAACAAACTGATATACGTACTAACATAAAATGAGATAACGCCATCTATCTGGTTGAGACGTAAACAGTTGTATAAACTTAATACTAGTTTTTTTAAATCTAATATTGAATATTTTGATTTGATTCCTTTCTTCCTCAGTCTTGACCTCTACTTTCTGTTACTAATAACATTAATTGTAATATTTAACTATTTACTTGTACACAAGATTCTCTCCCTTCACTGGCGCCGCCACCTTGTCTCTCTCTCTTTGTCCCCTGTAGTTCTAAATTCTATATATATGTATATGCTAGTTATGACCGCGTGAAATTTCAATTAAAATCACACGATGATATAAAGGTAAAAAAGTAAAAAAGGTTATTAAAGTCATAGGATTGTATAGTGTATTAAAACTCAACATCAACTATGTAATTGGCCTCACCCTTTGTGAACGATTTTGTTCTCCAAGACGCAGCGTGGCACTACAGCATCTAGTTGTACATTGTATGTATTTGAAAAACATTATAGCTACGTTCATTCTTGACGAATGCATAGTGAGAGGTGTTATTTTTTATGTTATAGGCAAACGAACAGGTGCGTCACCTGATTTTAAGTGATCACCACCATCCACAGATACTAACAACATCAGGGGAGTCGCAAGTGCGTTACCAACTTGTATTTAGGGGGAAGGGAAGAGAAGGGTGAGGATAGGGAAGGGAAGGGAGGTGGGACGCCGGCGCTCTCACTGACCAAACGAAACGCAACAATGCAAGCACTGATACTTTACGACAGTTTTCTGTGAGCGAGCCGACCCATTCATGCTAAAGTCAGAAATAGCTTCAGCCGTCCAGTAGTTCTCGCATGTCATTTCATACCATGTTATTATCAGTATATAGAGGAAGAAAGCATCGCACTCTTTTAATAAAACAACACTATAATATTATTACAAATGACTATAATTTTGTCACAATTTTTCCATACAATGTTAATTATAACTTTTTACCTTAAATCTATTTATAATACATTACTTAACCGTTATTAAAATTGTATTTTTATTATTTTAAAATTCTTCCTGTTTACTTTATATAATTATATTCGAGGAGTCCGTTGTTGCCGGCTACGACCACCCGTAGCGGCGTAGTCGCGTAGCGTACTCCGGTAACAAGGAAGCGAGGAAACCGCTCGCAAATGTTTCAATGAAATTTCGTAAAATTCGAGTACTTTATTATGTTACACTACCATGTAATTCGATTAGACCTTATTATACTAAAAATATTTCTTGCTTACATGTCTACGAGAAATAATGTTATGGTTAAAAACTGTACAAACATTCGTGTACTACCGCTAGCGTAAATATATTACACAAACGGACACACTCATTCACTATCAGATGAAGAGAACATACGACACGCGACATCGCTCAACACTCACAATTGTGTATAACAGTTATTATTCATAATAATACAGATTAAAATGTAAATTGTACTTTAAAACGCGGTGTGGCGACGCGCGCCACGCGACCCGCGACGCGGCCTCGTCTGCAGACTCACTAATTGACTTTTTAATCCCTTACTTTAACATATAACATTATTCATAAAGTTTTACAATTAATTATGTCGATAGTTAAATAAAAATCATATTAATATAATTCGTAAGTGGTTCTTGTTTATCTCATCCTACTTTAGCGAATAAAGACGATGTTATGGATATGATAATACCGTCAAAACCACTATTTGTCAGTCTTAAAATAGCCGGTTATTATGATGTAATAAAACAACCTATATATTTATATTTAATATTAAGTACAAATCTAGTGGTATTAAGTACAATAAATCAATTTGATATTGTTAAGTAGATGTGAGAGGAGGCCGCGGGGGGTGGGCGGGAGCGCGCGTTCGCCACTCACAAATATAACGAAGCACCGTCGTGTAATGCGAGTAGTTTGAGTAATGCACGTGGGTAGTAGTCCTCGGCTGCCTTTTCTCTTGTACCTTCAATTTAGATCAAATATTAACAGTTTGCTCTCGTAAATACATATATAAAAAGATTTTTTATATCGTACTCGGCGTACGATCATCATTATTTTTAGAATAATTGATATATCAAGTTACTAAATGTGTTCAATTCTTTTTATATTGTTATAACAAGGCAGCTGAGGACCTAACCACAAAGTTAACGAGAAAATAACAAGCAAGTACAATAATAATATATTATTTAAGTTTGTAATAACATTGACTCGGAGGGTCTCTTCCCGCTCCTTCACCTTTAAACTGTTTTACGTAACAAGTATCGTTTCAATATATGTTTGTACGAGAAAGTATTTCTGTTTCCGTGATTCATAACATCACTCAAAAATTAAAGATTTTAATTTGTATAATACAAACCTAACATGAATGCAACGTGGG
>MU159019.1:721601-734838 GCA_015888305.1 Antheraea pernyi
TTTTCTTATTCAAATAGTTCATAGGCGAAGGAATTAATCCATACTGCCAATTCTGAAGTTATGTGGTAAGTATCAAAGCTAACATTTTCTAAGTTTATTTTGTTTTCCTATTCAAATAGTTCATAGGCGAAGGAATTAATCCATACTGCCAGTTCTGAAGTTATGTGGTAAGTATCAAAGCTAACATTTTCGAAGTTTATTTTGTTTTCCTATGCAAAAATTTTGTACTACTTTTATTTCTAATTTTTTATTTGTTCTCTATTACGTATTATAAAAATAAAGTTTGTGTATGTACAATTAAAATAACGTCTTTTTGATGAATGGATATGGCTACAAATGACCAAAAAAAAACTTTATTTATACTTTGTCTCTATTTTTATATTATTATATTTTGTCTGTTTGTTTGTTCTGGGTAATCTCCAAAACGACTGGACCTATTTTAACGGGAATTTTACTTTTTACTGTCAGATAGCCGAAATTATAGCGGTTGACATATTCTATTTTATTTGTCCGCGGTTTCGTCCGCATGGCTATTTCCAAAATGGCTGGACCGATTTTCACGTGGTATTCACTGGTAGATAGCAGACCTCATAAAAAGTAATTTCGATTTTTTAATCACCTTCGGCTGCAGTGGAATATCCGTCATGCTTGAACTAATTTTCACGGGACTTTCACTGGCAGATAACTCATCTTATAAGAAGTAACTTAGACTATTTTATTTTGTTACTCAAGACTTCATCCGCAATATGCTACTATCTCCTAATTGGTTGGACCGACTTCCACGGGGCTTTTGCGGACAGATAACAAGCGGGCTCGGAAGACGTTGTCCCGCCCCGATAATAAAATGAAAACCTTGACAAAGTATACCTAAACCGTCCCCATGAATCATCATTCTATCTACTGGTGAAAATGGCATGAAAATGGTCGTTTTTTACTTTATCGTGAATAGATAAACTGACAGAGGACTTTCTTTTTAACCGACTTCGAAAAAGGAGGAGGTTACTATGTTCGGTTGTATGTATTTTTTTATGTATGTTAACCGATATTTTCGTCAATTGTGAACCGATTTTAATGGTTCTTTTTTTATTTGAATTGGTACACCATGTAGTGATTAACTGCTACCTGTGCATTCATCCGTGTGAAATTGATCAAAAATATGTTACAACCGCGTGATACGTGTACCTTACTGGACTCTAAGAATAAATATACATAATTGAAAGTCATATATCTGTATGTAATATGAATTATAATAAATAAATATAATATATAATATAATATAATTATCATCTTTATGGTCAATTTGGCGGCTATATTGTTTTATTTACCGCGTTTGCTTCTACATAACTCTGTGATTATTGCAACGTATAAGAATAAGTTAAGTATATCGACAATACAGACATATGATATCTATATAATAAAGGATTTAAGATATATTGTTCCATAATGTATAGCTTATAATTTGCATTACTTTCTTATATAGTGTTAGTGAGCACTGAGTTTGGTATATAGTAGGTTGAAGTTCCAGGTATGTTGCTGATGATAAACTCCATCCCATTCGATATACTATTTGCATTCTTATATCTAATGTACACGTTACATATAACAGTTGACGTGCGTGTCGTAGTTACAAATGTTTTTGAAAAAGCTTTTCTGTAATGTACACACCCACTCACAATTTTACATTTCTTTAATACATTTTTTAAAAAGCGCGTGCGGAGCCGCGGGTAACAGCTAGTAATATATATGGTTTTAAACTTTTAATTACTTATATGCACTTTACACGTAGAATCCCATACAATACGATTAACAGTTGTTTTTTTATGTAAGTGTTTATTTCATTACTTTAGAAGTCATAAATCTGAAATTTTTGTAACTTCAGGAAACGAAATATATTACTTCATAGGCTTTAGGAGTAACGAAAAAGTAATGCCCCTTCATCACTAGACCGAGATGATAAATTTCAGTGGAGTGTTTAGAAATGGAAATGAAGATTTATATAAAACGAACGGTATTAGTCCCGGCGATGGTGTCCGGCTGTTTCCCGAAGCAGAAGTCCTTCTTGCCCGAGAAGACCTCGTAGATGAGCTTCCCGTTGAAGACGGCGACCTTGGGCCGGAAGGTCTGCAGCTTCTCGAGCAGCACGGCCGAGCCCTCCTTGATCTCGCGCCGCGTCAGGTCCGCGGAGCCCTTCGTGGGCCTCCCCACCATGTTCGTGAACCCGATGCCGAAGTTCAACAACTGCAACACGCACGACCACCTCACACCTCACAACTAACATTCTATCACCAGTTAAAACTATGCTCTCATAGTACCGATTTGCCAGATTGTAACTTCAGGCACCATGCCAACCAAGTTTTGGTGTCAAAAGGACACACATTACTCAGTGGATCAATATGTGGTCTGAAACTAACACCTCTGTTTGTGCATTCACTAAGCACTATCTTAATGTATAAAAATTCAGTGTCATGATCTTTGTCCACAATGAACTCTGATCTACTCAACTTGTTTTCATGAAACATTGACATTTATGTATAATTTGACCTGTAACATATGTAGGTAAATTTATACAATGTAATATCTCAGTGTCAGTAGTTTTAAATTATCACCCTTATTAAGCCTCTCCATTAATAGACGTCTTGCAGTAACGGTTGAGTTTCAATGAGCTCCCTAAGCTTAGAACCTTTTGAACATTCATGTCAGGTCCAACTTGAGAGGTAGGTTATTTTTATTAATGGCATCAATATTTTATCATTACAAATTAAATGATTGTCAATGTTGATTATTGTTATTATTTGTAAGTTCCATCAGTCTCGAAGAGATGGCGCTTAAAATTAGTTTGTTAACAAAAAATTGAAGGACCGACTGTTATAGATATGTCATAGATGGTGCCACATGTAATTTTGAAAATAGTTTATTATAATTTTAATCCACCGTGTAATAACTAGCCCTAATAAAACGTAGCGGAGTCAGCTTTTATGTTTAAAAATTAAACTCGGTCGAGTTTCTTGCCAGTTCTTCTCAATGAGTGGGTTGCTTTCTGAATCGGTGGTAGTTTTGACGTTGATAAGCACTTTGTTACACCCATAATTTGATAAAGTGTTTTTGATTTGATTTGAAAAAAGGCTAGTACTTTTGGAAGGCGAATCCTAAATGCCAGCATAAAAATAAAGCATAATTAAATGAACCTGAGTCTACAGCTGAGGTAATAAAAATTCTTGAGTATGGTGAATGGACATTATTAAATGTTTTCTTTTTGCTGGAAAAGAACCTACGGTTTTAATAAGCTTAAAATGATACCATGTTGGCCTACAGCTTCGGTAAGACTGCGGCAATAGTATTGTATTGGATCAGACATGCAGATTCTTTTGATTTTAGTATTTAATTTCGTTGTCTTAAACAATATCAATAACAACAAAAACATAAATGAATAGATGATTTTATAAGAGGCGTGAATGTCTACCTTGTAATCCTCATCCGCACTCATCTGTTCCCGGGTGAGACCCGAGAGGTAGAGACACTTCCAGAAGTGATTCCCGGGACCCGCGTAGTGGTGCCCCTTGTACGCCGCGAACAGACCCGGGTTGATGCCGATCTGTTCACACACACAAACATAACATTCACAAAGGGAAACTTCTTTTTATTACTTTTCTTAACATTTTTTTTTGTTTTCTATGATTGTGTAGGAGTACATTGGTCGCGACACCGCCATCATCCTCCTGCAGATATCGAGTTGACAGTGAGCGCGCCTCTACTAGCTAGTGTGCGACGCGCGCGGACAGGAGGCTGGTGTCGGCGTCGCGACCAATTAATGTAGCCCTACTAGTGGTGAAAATGAAGTTTCCTCGCTTAGGTAAATGTGGGTGTAGTTAGCTTTCAAAATTAACAAGCGCGTGGGAACAGCAGTAATGATTTATCTTGGGGTTTTATTTACGTTTTTTACCCGACTGCATAGAACACGGGTAATATTTTTAGATTGTATGCACGTACATTCCTCCGGAGGCTACACTGCTCGATGTTTTTTAATATATGAGGTACCGTTAGATTGGATCATAACTGTGTAAGTGACATAAGTTATATCGTTCCGTGCCATTTTCGCCGGACCCTTCAGGCCAGTTGATATTTTGAAAAGAAATAGATCTATGTATTAACATGCTTTTCTTTTTCGAAGTAATTACGCTATTGACTTGACGGACTTTCACAGCGGACTAAATCACGTTTTATCATACAACATTACGTTACAATATCATACGTAACATGATTGATATAAGTAATTCTTTCGTTTTCAATAGTTATCATATCGTGTATGTGTGTACGGTAATACACGTGGTATAAAGTTCAAGTTTAACGCGTATCACGGTACACGTGGCATGGAACGCGTTAACTGTGATATCCGTGAATGTGATAACTGGAGAAATAATATGTAGTGAAAAGATAGATGGTGTGTGGTGGGTGGCGTGTGATGTGTGGTGGGTGGCGTGTGGCGGGCGGCGTGTGGCGGGCGGCGTGTGGTGTGCGGGTGCGACCGTACTCACAATGATGATGTCGAGGTTCTCGGCGAGGTGGTCGGGCAGCGTGCGGCGCGACACCTCCTCCTCGCTCATGCCGTTGAACCGGTCGTGCTTCTTGCGCTCCTTCACGGGCCGCGGCACCAGCGCGCCCTCCACGCTCCCGTCCACCTTCATCTCCATCCTGCACAGCGACCGATACCCACATTTTTTATTATATTCTCTAAATACAACTAAAACTCATTCTATATATAAATCCTAGCAGATGCCGTGACACACTTTTTATTCTCATGTTAGTACAAGTGATTATCCATTTGAAGTTTCAGACGTAGCGCTCGAGTTTACACACAAAGAATAAGATCACTTGTATCCATTTTTATAATCTCTTATTTCATTTAAATCGTCGTTTACTTAATTAATGGAACACGGATTCGTCCTAACCGAAACATTTGAAACCTAAACCTATATGATAACGTTCACGAGTCAGTTCATACAATATAACTTTACCGTCAACATTAGTTTTACAGAAATAATTATTCAAGGAGAAACGAGTTATTATCAGTAAATGTAGTGTTAACATGACATTTTTACTTCTAAGCGACTTCTCAGCAGGACATCGAGTAACGAATTTATTCCTTTTTCGTATTTTCATATTAAACTCCAGAACGGATGTCGTTGTGAGAGATTTGTAACAAAATTCTATAAATGTATTTCAAAACCAACCCCGCATATTTACAAATGCTGTGACAATAGATTTAGGCAAAGAATATTGCCAAATAAATAAACTCTACTGCTCCCCTTAACTTCAACCTATTTAAATTTAAAATAATAATAACTGAATGCAGAGACAAGTAAACGAGTACTGGCCTCCGTTAGTTGTTACGCAGTCGAATTCAAGACTGGAGTATTAAATGAATACACGTTGAACCTGGCGCTCGTGCAACAGCAACTGTCTAAGTAAGCTGATTTCCTTATCAATCCAGCACAGACTGGGAGCCGTAGCCGAACTACGAGATAATACGACGCCAACGCCGACATCCGACACAGAAATGAAGCGTTACACGTACCATCTACTAGAGCTAGACGATAAGTGACTAGTTCTCTTTCATATGTACTACATTTCATACAATTATATACTTGTAAAATAAAATTTAAAATACGATGTCGAGATATAACATATGAAAATGCAGGAAAGGATGACGCAATTTGAAAATAATATTACAAAAGCCGTGATACGTTAGTTCTTCGAGTGATAGAAATTGCAAGTATCAAAAATGCTTTTATATATCAGGACTAACCGATACAGTTTTGAATGATCGCAAATAAGCAAATATTCCGTATGCTTTCATTTTTTTCTTAATTAAAATGATTTAAAACTTTTTTTATAATTACTATAATTAGTTATGAAATAATTATGGTCGCTGAAAGAATTTTTAATTGAAAATGGTTCATAGTTAGCCAAGTACGTAATAACTAGAAACTCTCTACGCAGTGTCCGTGACTTCTTTTTTAAAACGCAAACTCATTATATATTAAACTAATATGAAATAATAAATAAATTACTTAATTACAAATTTTGCAAGAGCGAGGTGACAGTGAGATTTGTTAAATGCTGTCCTTCAAATGGTTTCGATAATGTATCATTCATAAAGTATGAGTGCTGTCTCTGTGTACACATCGAAGAATATCAAAAACCTTCATACAAGTAATTCTATGGAAGAGCACATTTAAGTTTACATTATGATTAGTACATAATCTGTATCAGTCATCTTCAAACCGATATTTAGCTTTATTGATATCGCTTTTTTACAGTACATGATCAGGGAGCGGAATCGATCAGAAGGCACATGTATACAAGTGGCAGGAGGATCTCTAGTCGGATAGCACCTTGATCTGATTAGTCGGCCGGGATTTTTGGCTGGCGATAGTGAGCCGCTTCGGTTCCGGTACAGAAATACTCGCGCGACGTAAACACAACGCGCTCGCACGCGCACTCCCATACATCCTATTGCTTATCTACACATCACCGTATAATTCATTTCATATTTTCAACTCTAATTTGCTGCCTACTCGAAGTATACTTCACAGAACTATACCAGAATATGACATGTGATTATTAAAATTCATTTTACAAGTTCCATTACTTATAATAAATTAGCTCGACAATCAACAAACACAAAAGATTAATGAACTTTATCGAAAAACATACTGTTTTATACCGTAAGTTCTTGTCAAACAAACTGCACGAGGTGCAATGTAAATCATTATGTTTCTCATTAGCGTTTAGATGACGCGCCCGACGCGACGATCCGTCGAGTATATACTATAGGTATGATATGTATTTCTCGAGTAAATTAAATATATAATACGAAAACACGAGCCCATGCTGCGGACAAACAAATTTTTTCCACAAATAAATGCAAAAAATAAAACGTGACAAAATTGTTTACGACAAAGGTTTTCCTAGTTTGTGAAAAGTTATCACAAGTTGACACTAATCCTGCTGATCTCATCGTGTGGACTACATAAATACGTTGGTTTCGCACAAATCAATAGTAGGAACGTGTGTCTGTGTGCGTGGTAGTGGCGCCGCGTGGTGCGCTCGCGCTGATCTCTAATTTGGTCGCGGGGTCACCGCCCCCCGCACTAATTGTGTCACCGCGAGCTGCACCGCGCGTGACGTCACCGCCACCGCACCCCGCCCCGCCCCACCACACCACACCGCACCGCACCGCCCACACCCCAGCGTCCGAATGCTCACAAAACATCCTACCGAAAGCTCCACACCGACCCGCCATCATTCACAACGTGACGTCATCAACAAATTTAATCTAACGATATTCATTAGGCGCCGCTCAACTATTACGTATTTTGGAAAGGTAAAGCCGCGCTGAAGCTATTACTGATTTCTGCATGAATGGGTCGGCTCACTCGGGGTAGTACCACCCTGTCACAGAAAACCGACGTGAAGTAACAGTGCTTGCATTATTGAGTTTCGTTTGGTCAGCGAGAGCGCCGGAGGCCCACTTCCCTAAACCCCCTTCCTCCTCCCCCCAAACACAGGCTGGTAACGCACTTGCGACTCCTCTGGTGTCGCAAGTGTCTACGGACGATGGTGATCACTTAACATTAGGTGACCCACCTGTTCGTTTGCCTCCTATGACATAAAAAAAATACGTAAGCAGAATTTTTGTTATTTCTGACCACCCCCTTCCGCTTGGTCAGCAAAAGTAAACGATGCTCATACTTTAATCCTTACGTACAACTTGGTATAAGTATTGTTTAATGTGTTCTAATATCGTTGTAGATCGTTGTCAGCAAGTCTACAAATAAGGAGTTTATACTCTATACATGAATTAACTTATAGTGATTCACTACTATGGCGATGGTAGCCCAGTGGACGGCGCGCCTTACATATCAAACCTACATATCCAGATTCTCCATTCCTCACGTCACCAAAAATAAGCAAATCCAAGAACAACCACTTTAGTGCTTACGTAATACATGAATGGTCCCTTACTGAAACGTGAATCTCTAAGAAATAATATCAGAAACAAATGAACGTATTCAAAGTACGTAACGAAAGATTCATTAAAATTATGTAATTACAACGTAAACGATCGTATACACACTTATGGGAACGATTACGTACCGCCTACATGATAGAAACCTACGCGCTAAACCTCGTCGTCTGCATAAACTGAACTAGCTTACACCATCGCATTATGAACTTCACAGGCTGACCGAACCCCGTTTTAACCGACGCTTTTCACACCTACTGCGTTCGAATCATGCTTGCGAATTGATTCTTTATGCTGTTGACAGTATCGAGGTATTCCTGTTTAATAATATTTTAAAGTTAATTCGTCCACAATACTTTGAATTGGTAAGCGATGACCGATAGCCCACATCTTAAAAACGCGGGAAGGTCGCATGACGTAATCAGACCAAAGTTGGTATGTTAGCCGAATGAGAAATAAACTATGGGCTGGTGGCAACTGCTGAGCTAGGAGAGACGTTACACTCTTTGTAAATAATTCATATATTAATTACTCTTATCGTCGAAATACATAAGAGTAAGCCAGCAATTACTGAGTAATCTATTTCCGCGACACCGGTTACGTGAACAATACAAATAAACTACACTCGTCTGGGCTAGGGATGAAGATAAGTGAGGAGCGAGCGAGTGAGGTGTCGGCCCAGCTGATGTTTACGACTTTGTAATAAATAGTGGGCTCGTAACTTTGTATAAATATACTTATAATAAAACTCTGAGAGTAGATCGCGTCGCGTCGCTTCATCTGTTTACAAACACTTTGCATTCGCGCGATACACTCGTTACAGCATGCAGCTATGTCCGCCTTTTACCTATCATTTATTTTATACCAAATTATTTCCAAAGTAAATACGCAATAGTATTGCGACTGTGATGTTAGTAAGTTTCAGATTGATTGTTGTACAGTGGAGTGCAGGCGCTGGTTCCCTACAAGTGATTTTTGGTCGCGTTAATTTTCAAGCTAAATTAAAAAAACCCCTACTACAGTTTTTATTATTGTAACAATTTTAAACGGTAGTTTAGTAATCGGTCGAGTTACCGCCTGCACTCGAATATAAAAAGAGTTAATGAGTTGGTTAAAATGTTATTATTAACGTGATAAAGCTGACCCGTTCTCGTCTTTAATCTTCTTCTTCCTGCCTCGTTTCTTGGGCTGTGTGAGCATCATCTGCTGCTGGTGCATGAGGTGGTGGTGGTGGTCGGGGTGCAGGTGCGCGGGATGCAGCTGCTGCTGCGGCGGCTGCTGCAGCATCACGCACATCGCCTCGTCCTCCACGAACGAGTACGGGTCCTCGCACTCGCGCTTGATGCCTGCACATCGGTACTCTTATAGAAACGCGTCGTTACATACATTTCAAAATGTACTCGATCTAATTTTGACCGTTCATAAAATTTTACGTTATGTTTCAACATCTTCAAATTGTGAATGTGTAAAATATGAAGATCATAAAAAAAATATCTAAAACCCTATGAGCGCCTAAATTTAAATTTCGTCTTCGGTGTATATAAACTGGAAATGTAAAAAAAAAAATATATGAATGATTAAAATTGCAGTTAGCTCATTTTGAAATTTAACAACAAACTTATACTACAAGATTAGGTTATGACTGAAGGGTTTGGGATCTGACGCTTGAACGGGCATTTGCGCCGATATAATATACATAAAATCAATACGCTTTTTCATAAGATTTGATCAGTAATTATAACATTAAATAATAGTAAGATAAAGTTAATATCAAACATGAAATCGATCTCTGAAACTATAAAGTCGTGATTCGATTTTTTTAATTTAAATAAAAAAAATTATTCAATAATTTTTATTGGAAAAAATCGAAATAAAATCTCATCAAGAAAAATTAAAGAGATTCATTGAAGAATCTATTCCGCAGACCATGATTCGAATCGATTTAAAAATAGTTTTTTTTCTGTGTAGATGTTTTTTTACCGAAGAAGTTAGTTTTGCAATTTGTAATAAAAATAAAAAGACATTTAAAGGCAGCACACAATTCCTCCAGGCATATAGTTGTGAATACACTACACAAGCATATTAACGCGGGCAACAGCTAATTAAATATATTTTTGCGATAAACTGTGCGACTGTGAACTACGTCTCTGACCGTATTTATATAGAATGTTATATTTATAAATGCATTGTTTGAATGTAGTTTGGACTAGTAGATCAGTTTCTGTTGCTTATCGCTGAACAGTTACCACGAACCGCTACTTATCGTGTGTGTATGTGTAGTGTAGAATAAAAGATGACATACCATTGTATATATCGTCGTCGCGCTTCTGATGGTGCGGCGGCGCGTACTGCGGGTGCTGTTGGTGCTGCTGCAGCGGCTGGTGCTGCTGGTGCTGGTGGTGGTGCTGGCTCATGTCGTAGGGCAGCTCGTCGCGTTTGTACGAGTACGGCTCGTTGTATTTCGGAAACGGGAAGTACTGGGGCTCCGGTTGCGCGAGGGGAGGCGGTCCCGGCTGCTCGAAGTGTCTGTCGGGCACACAATCACAATTTCGTTTACATATAAAACATTTAAATAAATAACGATGGTATATTGTTTCAAGTTTTAATTTGAAACGGTTCACGTTAAATGTTAACTCTGTTAATGCGTTAGAAACAAATCTATATAATATAATGAAAATACAGTTCCTTTGAGGCTCAATCATGTTAAAATTACTGAACGTATTGAAGTGTACGTATATTCTCCCATATACCAGGTCAATGTTTAAAGGGTGACACCCTTCAATCGTGTGGTAGTTCATGGTCACATTTAACATATAAAATAATAATATCAAAACAAATACTAACAACCAACAAAGAGAACTTTAGTTTTACGTTTAAAACGATAATTTTAATTATACTGGTAAGAATAACATTCACTATTACGAAAATTTCTTTTCAAAATAATTAATAAAACGGCTAATGATTTTTTTGCACATAAACAAAGTACAAGTGTATAATATGAAATTGGTAAATGAAGCTCAAAATATAAAATGACATCTTGTAAATTCTGAAGATCCGATATTGCGAGTTTTATGTATTGTTCTGTTGTAAAGCTATAGATAAGTTGATGCTTGAGCAAGAATTTAACGATCACCATGTACGTAACAACTTTATTAATTTAAACATTTATTATTACATTGTTTTATTGTATTATTCAATAACGATTTGCTTTAATATTAATATTACACAGTTGCCGACAGGCGTCGCACGACGGGTCACTTTAGTATTTTGAGACTTTTTACATTGCAACATGGCATAGTTTCATAAATAAAGGTATAATCATTGTATTGAAGGAGGGACACGGTGGTACAACGACGCGGCAACTGGATTGGGATCACCTCAGATCTGTTGTAATTCTCGCAGTAGTGGTGCATATTCAGTAATCAAGAGTGGTGGTACACGTCTGTACCCGTTTGGGCAGTGATTCCAACTCCTATAAATTCAAGTTCCTAGACTCAATATCAAAAATCCTAAAACTGATTTTGCCATGAGCGGACTCAGACTTTTGTCCTGGGAGCAGCACAACAGGCTAGAGGCGCTAATTTAAATACATACAAAAATACTAATGTTTCATTAATTATATATATTTTAAATAAGTTCATGTTCGTCACTTAATAAACTCAAATATTTCTTGAGTCAAATAAAATAAAATCTGAAGCTGCAGCTCAACGTTTTTTTGTTGAAATACACATAGTTCAAGAAAAATTAACAACAAAATGTATATATAACTGGCGCCAAACCTATTTTAAACTTTAAATTTAATCCAAAAGTCGTCAGATAAGTTGCTAAATCTTTTTTGTCGTCAATTCTTAGTTTTTGTCGCTAAGACTTAGGCAAAAGTCACTTGCACTTCTAGTGACAAAGTGGCTAACCGGCAACTGGCCACCTGCCATTTGGTTGTGTTTTTATAAAAAAATTAATGACATGCTGACGCCACGATATGCCATTTCATATGATTAATTAATTATTCAGTTATTTCCTATATTATCTAACCAAAGATAATATATACTCAAGTTTATATAAACTAATATAATAATTATAGCATAACTAGCAGCCGCTCGCAACTTTGTCTGCGTTTATATCTTTATAATGGATTCTATTTCCACGGAATTCAAATTTTCGTTTTTCCAAAATAAAATTACTCCTTATAACATAAGCTATCTGCCAGTGAAAATCCCTTCAAAATCGGTCCAACCATTTCGGACATCTAATCGTCTAATGTACATAGACAAACAGAACAAACAGACAGACAAAAATACAAAAAAAATGTTTTTTCGTTGTTATAAGTATTATATATACTTTCATATCAATTGAATAAAAAGTTATTTATATCTATATATCACGTAAATCGGAAACTGGATCACTAGTTTTAATCAGACCTACGCGAACGCAACGGACAGACAGAATGCCGTTGCGTTTTATTGTATGAAAGCATATTCATTTATAATTTCAATGATCATAAACAGATTATAAAGCTGATATAAAACTTGACCTTGAAGGAAATTGAACTCATAACATTTTATTTCAGTTCAGAGTATAAATGTAAACAAATATTTTATCTGCCGAGAGCAATAAAATCGCAACTGATCAAACTGTTAATTGATATAGAACTGTTATTAAATTGATTTTATAAATACACATGTATAATAGTTATTAAATGACTGAGCGGTATATAACACGACGCGCCGTAACAACGAGACACATATCCCTAATAACATGTATGAAACACATAAGCCTTATTTTACCTACAAATTGAAGTGATATTGATAGACAATAATTGAGTCGTTACATTCCAAAAATGATTTAAATCCAATTTCAACAGTTCATATAACATGTTTAACGTTTTTAAACTTTGCAGTGTTTATACACCGAGAACGATGTTCAAATTTTTCCGTTCATAAGGGATTTTTTTTATGCTCTTCATATTTTACACATACAAAATTTGAAGACATTGAAAAATAACGTAAAATATTAGGAACGGCTGACATTGAATTTAGCTTATTTTGAAATATCCCGAGCAAATTGTTATGAAATGAAAGTGAGACTATGAGGCAGACTAGATGTGTTTGGTGGATGTGAGGAGGTACCTGTAGGGTTCAGGGTCAGGTTGCTGGTAGCGCAGCATTGTTTCGTAAGGCGGGTCCGGGGGTGGGGGCGGGTGCGCCGGCGGTG